>JAABKJ010013394.1:0-10320 GCA_011634705.1 Andricus grossulariae
ATCAAATAGTAATGCACTCATTCGTAATAAAATGAGGATTGACAAGATGTTTTTCTTTTTTCCAAGCGATTTTTTTTTATTAAGTTATGCAATGATTTGTAGAGGGGCCAGGATTTTTGAATCAGATAGTAGTGCGCGTCCTATGCTCGGTTCCATATTAGCACATTGATGGAGCGTACGAGTTGCGGCTTGCGTCAACGAACGTGATCATGAATGCACCATTATCAGCGGCCTGAAATCAGCCACTTTTGCCTGGGCTGCAGATATGAAGGCCAACTTCAGAGAGGTGATGCACAAAAAATGCTTTGTGCATAAGGGCCGAAAGGTGATACACATTGAGAAAATAATATCTTTCAAAATTTTTTAATGTATGTTCTTTTACATTTCATTTCACTGATTGAAAAAAAAAACAGGACCTATGTGCATTATTCACAGGATCCAAATATGTTTATTTTAATTTCATTTAGAAATTTCAATATTAGGACAGTATTTTTTAAATTCTTCATACAATACCAGTTTCCTTACTTGTGCAATTTTGCAGTGAAACCTTCCAGAATTTTTAACAATATTTCTTTTTCAGATCCTCGCGTTATGGAATATGCTTTCATGAGGAATTTATGGCCACTCTTGCTCCTTTTAGTCAGCTATTTGTATTTTGTACTTCAATTTGGACCACGTTACATGAAAAACAAACCCGCCTACGACTTAAAGACATTTATTGAATTTTACAATCTCGTTCATATTTTGGGAAATGCTTATATAGCAAGTGAAGTTTTGGCAGCCTATCCACGAATTATGGCATTTGAATGCAGTCCATTGGATTATTCCCGAAATCCTGCTGCTTTAAGAGTGAGTCCAAATTTTCATTGTATGATTTAAAAGAACTAAATTGTAATTGTAATACAGATTCCTATTAAAAATATTGATTGTGTAACACCTTGCTAAAATTAGCTTATATCAGAAAAAAAATATCTTTCTTTGATCTCTCTGTAGCTCAATTGGTTAGAGCACCTGACCGGAAATCAGTTGATCTGGTGTTCGAATCCCAGTGGAGTGAGAGGAGAGTGATCTTTTTTTCTGAATAAAATTTGAAATAATAATTATTGATTGTGCCGATTTAACCTATAGGCTAATATAGGCTATAGTCTAGGGCGCCATGTAGTCGAGGCGGGCGGTTTTTGGAAAATTTAAGTTTAGTTAAATGAGTGGAATGTGAATCAAGGGGAAAACAGATTTGAAATTCTACGAAATATGTTTTATTTTCATTGGCAATAGGTAATAGCCTAGGTGTGACATTTTACTAAAGTCGGCCCTACTTGAGTTTCCAACATCTGTAATGACCTGTGTTTGAGAACAATGAAGCAAGGTTCGTAGGTTCTGAGAATTTATCCACCTTGTATTTACCTGTTTCAATTTTCCATCAGGACTATGATGGCTAATTCCTTTTACATGCCCAATTTGCTGCTTAATTGCAATCAGTTACCACTGAACTCTTGATGTGGACGCTTCTCTTATGACAACTAAAATCGTGTTGGTAGTTAGTTAGATGACATCTTTGCGGTTTTTTTAAAGATATAATTTTTATTTGACCCAAGTATTATAAGTGTAAATAAGATTTTTTTATTGGCGTTACGGTCGAAAATATTTATTTGTTTTGTGTATTGCAATTAATTTTCAAAATTTTCGCGACTCGTGCGTGACTGAAAGTGTTGATTCAAAACTACATTGCTCTCAAATGCTCCGCTTACGATGAATGAAAGGCGAGTTAAAATTGTTATCTACTTTTAGATTTTTTATTTCTCTGGTCTCGTACTCGTTTTACCGAAACGTTATTTCTGAAATCTAGTGTATTAATTTGAAAACACGGAAATATTTTTGAAATCCTTTAAATAGTTTGAAATTTTTGCGAATTTCCTGAAACGTTGTAAAGAGTGTAAAATCTATATGAGATCTTGAAATTTGTGTGAAATCTTTTGGAATTTTCTGAAATTTTTGCAAAATCTTTGAAAAATATCTATGTAAAATCTATGTGAGATCTTGAAATGTCTGCAAGATCTTTTGGAATCTTTTAAAATTTATGCACAATCTTTGAAATCTTTGTGAAATGTTTAGAAATCTTTCAAAACTTTATGAATTCTTTCAATTATTTGTGAAATGTTTCTGAAATCTGCTGTATTGATTTTAAAATATTAGAATAGTTAAAATGTTTGTGAAATCCTTGAAATATTGTGAAATCTTTGTAGATTCCTTAAAATCTTCTGGAGTATGTAAAATCTTGAATATCTGTGAAATATTTAGGAACATTGTCCCAACATTTTTTGAATTTGTTTGAAATTAGTGGAATGGTTGAAATCTCTTGTATTCTTGTAAACGATTTGGTAATTGTTTAAAATATTTGCGTAATCCTTCAAATATTTTGAAAGTTTTGTGAATTACTTCAAATCTTTTCAAATATTTAAAATCCATATGAAATCTTGAAATGTTTGTAAAATATTTAGGAGCCGTCTGAAATTTTTTTTAAATCTCGGAAATCTATGAATTTTTTGAATGGCTTTGTGACTTTGTTACTTTGTCTTTGTGACTTTGAACTCAATCCAGATATTTAGATGACATTGATTTGATAGTTAGAAGATACTCTAATATTTTTTAAAGTAACATATGTACTACATGTATCACATGTAAAAATTTCACTGCTTCAATAAAAGTCTCTGATTTGAACATTCTTCTTTCCACAACATTCAAACATGAACTAAGATTTACGCGATGTTTCTCCTTCCAAACTGCCAATAGTAATGACTGTGAGTGTCTTGTTACTTCATGAATAAAAACTCCATGATCACTAAATATTATCATTCTCGTGTCTCACCACGTATATCATATTGCATTTTGCAGGTCAGCTATGAAGATGATCAAAGTCGTCGATATAGGTGGAGACAATAGAAGCTTAATTAGGGTTGACAGTATTGAAGGAATCATGTCGAAAGCTCGTCAGCAATTAGGCTTTCCAGAAAATGCATCATGCAAGGTACTCACCCTTTTTCCTCTGGTTAACTTTGAAAATATCACTCGAGTCCAACTCTATTTGACAATTAATTCTCATCTCTGATAAGAGAAAAAGCAAAATATTTTAATGAAATTATTTTTACTTATAACGTAGATTGTCATTGAAGGAGATGGAACAGAAATCGATGACTTTGAGATTCTGAAGGACTACGCAGAGGATTACTCGAATGATGGACCCGTTAACTGATGATTCTGCTGGAAGACGAAAAGTGGCGACTTGTTCCTAAAAGGATGCCCCTTCACCCTATTACACCAGAACGGAATGCGAAAGGTAATAATCAAAAAGTAAACAATGAATTACTATTCAGAGGAAAAGGATCGTTTCAAGAAGTACATTGAACGTCTATATAACTCGTCCCTTATATAATGGAAATTTTTTTTAATTTACAATGCGCCAGAGGAGTGACTTTTTTCCGACCTATGGACTTATTATACCAGAACGCAATGTGGAAGGTAATAATAAAAAAATAAACAATAAATTACTATTCAGAGGAAAAGGATCATTTCACGAAGTACATTGAACGTTTATATAACTCAACCCTTATATCATGAAATTTTTTGTATTTTACAGTGCGCCAGAGGATTGACATTTTTCCGACCACTCCTACGACAAGTCGGATCTGGTCACCAATTGCACAGGAACAGATCCCACCTCTACCTCCCATGAAATAATCCCAGCAGAATTCAGGAATATTCCGAAAAATCTTGGTGGATTGAAGATAGACATCATTAAAGCAGTGGCTAAATACATGTCAAAAACGCTAAAGATTGGAGTAAGCCAACAGCTAGAGCTCTAGCTAAATCGATAGTGACGAAATTTCCAAGAGCCTTCGAGCAAAGAATTACGCTCGATGATGCGGACGGCATTTTTTCTGATGGAGTTGAAGAATTTACGACCCGTATTCAAGAGAGTGCTAGGTACTTGAAACAAGATGCATTAAAACAACCTCGCACGAAGGAGACTGCTGGAACCGAAAACGATAGCGACAATACTTTGGACAGAACGAGGGACCTACCCATTAAAAAGTATGGGACAGCTAAGCAGGACATATACGGCTGTCTCGCTTATGAGCCTCCTCTTCCTGAAGGAGAGACTTAGGAATCTCAAAGAGAGAAAAAACTATCTCTCTGTCAGGACTTTGGGAAAGAGGTGGTTGCATATCTTTTAAATATAACTTTTTTATCACAAATAATCTGCCTGAATGGAAGAGACAGACAGAAATTGCCTTCAAGTCCCGCCTTCACTGACCACTGGCCTTACTTGAAGGAAAAAGAGCATTTCATAAATCACACTACCACAGTTATTGGTCCCGACATGAAAAAAGTTTGGGAAAAATCTTTTCAGAGAAACTTCCTGTTATTAACAAATATTTTGAAAGTTACGTATGGAAGTATAAGCAAAATAAGAATGTCCAAAAATTATGTAAGGACATAAGAGAACAAATGGAAAAGTCGAGAAAAGCAGGCAAAAATCTTAGCAGTAAAGATGCAGAAACTCTTGTTCTCTTGAAATACGTCTCATGTTATTTCAAGGAAGATGATATCTTCATTTTGGTTGTAAATATTCTATCGATTTGATATTCTTATCTTTTAAGTGTTCTCTATTATTTTGTAATTCACTTCATCGAATTGATTTTCCTGGATGATGATCTTCACTGTTTTTTTTTCAGGATCCTGATTAGCTTCTACGTTTATATCTGCAACTACCAAATTGGGATGTCATCGTCACTAGAATTTTACCAACCGTAAATACTTTCTCGCCAAATACTATTCCACTAATCTCCATCAATAAGATTTAAAAGAATAACAGCTTTATATTTCATTTTGAGTCCATTCGAGAATCGATCAAGAACGATCTGGTGGTCGATTATGTATTTCCACATTCACGTCCACTGGTCACCTGTCACTTTTTATAAATTCGTTCGACATGTCAATTTTCAAATTTTTAACATCTTTGACGAGACCCAAAACTTCCCTAATTCACGAAAATGATATCTATGAAACTCAGATGCAAATATTATGAGATTCTCGGAAATTTTTTTGGGTCTCGTCAATGACGTTCAAAAATTGGAAATTGGCATGTTGAACAGATTTCCAAAAAGTGATACGTGATAAGTGAATATGAAGGTGAATGTGAAAATACACAATCAACCCCCTGATCAAATTTTCGGAATGATCTTCTATTCCATTCGTAAACACTATGGTAAAGAACATCGTCTTTGTTTCAGGATGCTCTTAGGCATACATCCTTCTGAAGGAAACAAACGGCAATAGGAACAGAATGAGAATCAGAAACCAGATGCACAAGTAATAAAACTGATGCAAATTATTTCAGAATACTATTTCATTAGCTGAAATGGACTCAATCGAAGTGGGAGGCTCTCCCATCCTATTTGTTTGATCTATTTAGCGTGTTCATTTATTGACATAGATTATGAATATAGTTACGTGTTATGTAATTTTTCTATTCTGTGACATTCCCAATCACTCCTAATTTCTTAATTCTGTTCCCATAATTTTTGGGAATTTTCTCTCGTATTTCATAAGGAAAATTCCCAAACTTATGAGTAAATTCCCATCAATGTTGGGAATTTTTCTCACAAAATATTGGAAAAATTCCCAAACTTATAAGTTAATTCCCATCAATGTTGGGAATTTTCCTCATTAAACTTTGTGAAAATTCCCAAACTCATTAGTAAATTCCCATCAATGTTGGGAATTTTCCTCACGAAATGTTGAGAAATTTCCCAAACTCTTGGCAAAATTCATGTCATTCTTTGTGATGCTTCCCCTCGAATGTTTGGGAATATTTCCAAAGTGATTGTGGGAAAAGATTCCCAAACTTTTTGGGAAAATTCCCAACATTTTTTTACTGTGTAAGGTATCTGATAACGTACAAATCAGTAGAGAGAAAGGCGTCCTTGCGAAAGGTTATGAAGCTGGATGGACAGAAGAGGTTTTTAAGATAAGACGAGTAATAACGGGTCGTAGATAAATCCCATATATTTGCGAGTTACAAGATCTGGCTGATGTGAATATAGACGGAGTTTTTTACGAGAGAGAACTATTGGGTGTGAAGAAAGATACTGATATTAATGAGACAGAATTTATAGTTGAACGAGTGATACGTAGTAAGGGGAAAGGTTCCAAAAACAGTTACTTGTCAAATGGATGGGATATACTGATAATTTCAATTCTTGGAACGATGGAATAATGATCAAGTTACGCCATCACTTAGCAAACCGCACGAATTAGGTTACAGATCCAATATTATTCCTGTCGACACCCAAAACTACGTTTTTGCATCCACGCAATTTACTCAGTTTTTTTATCCGAATTTCATTTCTCTTCTTCATACTCAATTTCGCACGATAGAAATAGATATAAGAAATCATCCTGGACTTCCTATACCATTCGAGTTGGCACTCTGACAGTGACACCTCTATTTAAAAAGTTGATTAGGGAAGGGGAAGAAGAAGATATAAAAATTATATGATCTAGTAATAATGAGTTAATATGTTGATTACTACACAACACAAGTCGGTGGAAGGGGAATATCAGAAGTTTATGTCGGATCGAGCTATCAGACAAGTCATGGAATTGTAAGCTTTCTAGGTTGGTTTTTTCGACGTGTATTGTCGATATTAGCGGGAAGTGCACGTACAGTTGGAAAGGAGGCACTTCGAACAGGTGTTAACGTTTTGAATGATGTCGATAGGAAAGTACCACTTAAACAGGCATTCGACTCGTGTATTAATGAATCTGGTCAAAAATTGAAAAGAAAAGTTTTGGATAAAATTGATAATCTTACGAATGAATCAGGTTATAAATTTGGTGTGAAAAATTTCGGACCTCAGTTGTCCGGAGTTCGTGTTTTGAGAGTGTCACGCAGATTAGAAAAGGGATTAAAAGGGGGAAAAAGAGTGAAGAGGCTTAGTACAACACGTAAATCAAAGAAAAAGAAGAAAGGGGTGAAAAATATAATATCTAAAAAAAAAAATCAATAGTAGTATAAAAAGGCAAAATAAGAAAACAAAGAAGAAACAAAAGCCTGATTCTAACGCAGGAAAAAACCGTTTAATATCGGACATTTTTAGCGGTTAATAAATAGATTATTATATTATGTCCTTTTTACACTCACATTCTAGCGAGTGTTTAAAAACTGATCTAGATCTTTTTTCTCTTATACCTACTCAAACATCTATTGAGAGCTCACAATGGGTCCATTACAAGCCCTTTTCATCGCTGACCGACGATTCGCTGATAGAGTTTGTCATTCCAGGCAATGGCGAAGAACACATAGATCTTGATCATACAATGCTCAGTATACGTGTCAAACTGGAAGCACCGGCAGAAATTCCTGCAAATGCAGCCGATCTAAAAAGCGTAACTGTGATAAACAACTTACTTCATTCGATGTTCAATCAGGTCGACGCATATTTCAATCAAAAGCTCATTTCCTCCTCCAAACCCCGCATACACGTCCAGAGCTTACCTGGAAACATTGCTCAATTATGGTCAAGCTGCAAAAAGAGCCACCTGACTTCCGCTCTGTGGTGTGTAGATACTGCAGGAAAAATGGAAGATTTGTCCAACAAAGATACAGGAATCAATATCCATGGAGCTCATTTTGGTGCAGGCAAAACGATAGGTCTAATCAGTCATCTGCATTTCGACATTTTCAATCAAAACAAATTTCTTTGCAACGGAGTCGAGATGCGTCTTCGACTCGTACGTACAAAATATGGTTCTTGTATTCTTGATTCCGTCAGAACATGCAGTTTACACATTTTGAAAGCATCGATCCTCGTACGACGTTCAAAAACAAGCCCCGGAATTTTAAAAGTACACGCGAAAGCTCTAGCACAAGGAACAGTAAAATACACAATAACAAGAGTGGAGGTCAAAGCGCTCACTTTACATGGCAATATTCACTGTGAAACTATTTGATAATGTTATTCTCGTTCAGTTGCCAAAAAGAACAATCATTGGTTTCGTCGAGAACAGAACCTTTAACGGAAATAGATAACTTAATCCGTTTAACTTTAAAAATCACAAAATTGATTTCTTGTCCCTTTACGTATATGGCACGCAAATACCCTCGAAACCTGTGCAGCCAGATTTTTCCAGGAATAAACTTTACGTTGATGCTTATTCGACTCTTCTCTGGCACTGGTATTCACTTTTTTAATGAGGGTAATGATGTTGATAGAAGCAATTACCCGAAAGCGTTCTGCCTCTTTGCCTTTGATCTTACCCCTGATCTTTCTGCAAATTTTTATTTTCACTGGAATCTCGTAAAACATGGAAATCTACGAATCGAGGTGCGTTCTAAAGAACCGCGTGCCAACACAGTAAATTATATCGTATACGTAGAATATGATAACGTTTCGGAAATTGACGCGTCTAGACAAGTTATTGTTGACTTTGGAGGATAATACATCATTTTCGCAGCCGCCGTCGCCTTCATTTCTCAGAATTTTACATATCTGACATCCTAATGTACACCTGTGTTTACTTAGGACAGGTTTGGACAGGAAACGAGTACCTTTTTACATTTTCGCTGTTATCTCTCTAAAATGACGCTGTGTAAACATTAAAAAACGGTGGGAAAAATCTTGACCACATGTCATCATATATACGTGTTTTTTGGAACTCAGCGGCCATATTTCAGTTCGTCCAAAGTAGCCTTACAATTCGGTTGTTTCGTTAGGTGGTTACTCACTGTCGTCTTCTCTAAACGCGTTATCAGCAATACTTCAATTGCGCGAAGAACATTATGGACTACGCGATTAACATTCAAGGCTTTGGCGATCTTGAAAATAAGTTTATTGCAAAAGAAGTGGATGTCATTGCAGTGGATCATAACTTTATCGGGCATTGGATGGCTGCACCACTTTATCCCTTCTCGGATCTTTGTAGCGATGCGAAACATCAAAATAACTGGCTCACCTGTTATTTCCAGGGCATCGAGTGGTTTGAGGGAGATACTTCTACGAATTTTCTACATTCGAATCTTCGTGATGTCGCAAAATCAGCTGGCCAAATCTATACCCGTGGCCAGGAGGAAGCTGCACTTTTGCAAAATATCATAAGAAGACAGAATATTTCTTAATCTGGAAGAATTCACCTGTCCACCTTTTAAAAAACTGGAAACCAGTAAAGATTATTGTTTTCATCACGGTGTGAAAAAAGGAACATTTTTAACATGTAATGTCAATAACGCAACCAAACTGAAAATCTGGCTTCAAAGTCAAAGACGAGAAGAAATATCGCTTCGAGATATCAGACGTCAGAGTACAATAAAAACAAATGTCTGTTCAAAACTCACAATCTTGCGAAGGCGGTCACATCGAGACGGTTGCTGACAACATACAAATTTCTGTGAAAAAATCACTCAGGCTGCGAGCGAGGTAAATAATTCTTGAACAGATTTTCCTCGACTTAGCAGTCCTGGAAATAGAGATGTACAGCCTTCAGATACTTCGAGCACTTCAATGTGTGGATGAGACCGGCTGCTTTAATTCTCAACACGGATCCACATAATAAAAACGAATCGCATTCGGTTGCAGTTTATATTAACCGAAATGGCCACGGAACGTACTTTGACAGCTACGGCCAACCGCCTCCTATTCCTCAAAATCTTTATCGTCTGCGAAGAAACCGTACCCTATTCAAATGGAACACAGCAGAGTTACAAAGTTCTTCTTCAGACGTGTGTAGTCAGATTCGTATTATGTTCTTGTATCATGCGTGCAGTGGGTTTTCTTCGCGTGAGTTTACCAGTCATTTTAGCAAAAATCTGGTAGAAAATCACCGCATTGCTGCGAATTTTTATGAAACGATTTATTTGTGATTTATTAATGATGATTTATAATATTGCACGTTAAATACAGCGCATTCCTTTTTACTTCAAGAGTTTATCATAGTTATTTGTGATACAAGTGCGCAAAATATGTGATCGTGTGCGAGTGTGAATTTTACAGCATAAGCCGGAGGCTTGAAGCATGAGACGGTGGTTAGCGCACGAGCGAAGCGAGTGTGAAGCAAGTGCGAAAGCGTAGACTCATGCTTCTAGCCGCAGGCAAATGATGCAATCACACGAATTAGCAATCACCTATGCACACGTGTATGGCACGATATTTTTTACAACGCCCGTCTGAAAAAGTTGTGTTAAGAGGAGTTAACGAAAAATAATAATTTTATATTGCATAGAGTGGAGTTAGGACCCCCCCCCCCAACCCACCGCCTACTGCC
>JAABKJ010013395.1:0-10320 GCA_011634705.1 Andricus grossulariae
CCACTCATCTCGCGGTTGTGAGACGTGGCCATGAATGGGATTTACCGCGGTCCTACTGGGAGCCGATGTCATTGTTTAGATGACAGTTACTCCCAGTGGGACCCTGCGGTGGTTGTTAACCTTTAGTTTTTAATTATATATATCAGGGCACATATGTCTGGCCCATTAATTGGCAGATTAATCTTGTAACAAAAAAGATGAATTTTAATTGCGGGACCATTAATTGGTTAGAAATGTGTGTATTTTGTTTTAAAAATTCGTCTTTTTCGACACAAAATTAATCTTTATGGTTGAAAATTGATCAATTTGTTTAGAAATGTATGTACTATCTTTCTTGGTAGGACATATTTTTCTTGTTCAAAAGTTCCATTATTTGATTGAAAATTGATGTAATTTGTTGCAAAACTCTCGTTTTTTGGTAAAAATAATCCTCTTTGGTAAAAAAATGAAGTATTTAGTTTAAAAATGATATAATTTGTTGAAATTTTTTTTTTTAATTTATCTTTCGGTTGATAATTCAAATATTTGGTTAGAAATGTATGTATTGCCTTTTTTGACAGGAAATATTTTACTTGGTTGAAAGTTCCATTATTTGGTTCAAAATTGATGTAATTTGATGAAAAACTCACGTTTTTTGGAAAAAATAATCTCCTTCGGTAGAAAAATGAATTATTTGGTTTAAAATTGATCTAATTTGTTGCAAATTCATTTTTTTAATAAAAAATTTATCTTTTGATTGATAATTCAACTATTTGGTGGAAAATGTATGTATTTTGTGAAAAGCTCGGCGTTTTGGTAAAAAAACTAATTCTCTTGGTTACAAATTTAACTATTTGTTTGGAAATTGATGTAATATGTAAAAGAAATCGTCTTTTTTTGGTAGAAAATAATCTTCTTTGTTGAAAAAATTTTCTTAAAAATTTATGTGATTTGTTGGAAATTCCTGTTTTTTTATACAAAAAATATATATGGTTTTGGCTAAAAATTTTTACTATTTCGTGAGAAATGTATTTATTTGTTTAAAAATTCCTCTTTCTTGGTAAAAAATTAAAAGCTTAAAAAAGTTTCAAGGGATTACAAAAGAGTTCAAGGGATTCGAATTTGTTTTTTGTGTTTTAAAATATTCGAGGGAATGTTCAAGTCAAAAAGACAGCAGAAGATTCAAAGATGTCAATTGATTCCAGAATGTTGGAAATATTTCATAGAGATATTTTTAATAGATTTCAATCATTTGAAAATATTCCATGAAATTTTAAAGATTTAAGGATATTTTTAAAAACGAAAAGTCTCGTCATCCTGAAATTCGGGATGAAAAGTCAAATATTTTTCATAATTTTAAATAATCCCGAAATTTCGTAAAACCAACAATTGTATTTTTCAATATCGCAAATATTTAAAGAAAAAGGGGAAAAGAGATATTTTTTTCGAGAATAGGGGAACAAAGGGGAATTTGAAAAAAAAATAGGAATGAAAATGACAAATTTATGGTATTTCATCAGTAAATGTATGTTCAACAAGCTAGACAACATGATAAAAAATTAACTATTAGGCTTAAAATTGATATAATTTGTTGCAAAATGCGTAATTTTATGGTAGAATATATATGTTTTTGATTAAAATTTAACTATTAGGTAACACATGTATGTATTTTATTAAAAGGTCGTTTATAATTTCGATAATTCGACATAATTTTATTGAGCATTTGTCTTTTTTGTAGAAAAGTAATATTTTTGGATGAAAATTCATATTTTTGGTTGAAAATTCAACTGCTTGGTTACAGAAACCTGAATAATTTGTTCGGTCACATTCATCCGGCTACTAGCACTCTGCTGTAGCCGCGTGAGTTTTCTGGAGCAAATTTATCCGGCTACTGGCAGTTTGACGTAGTCGGATGCATTCTATTCACGAGTAAAATTTGTTCATTGACGTAGAGAATATTTCACTTAACTTAATCTTTTTTCAAAACATTAACAGTCATTTACAGAACGTGAATATCGTCGCAGTGGATATCACTAATTCAACAGAAGGCCTGGAACATTCGACGCAAAACGTTCCCAGAGCGAGTCCAACAGTTTCTCGGATTATATGACAATGGTTTCTTCGATGGCGCTGTACGGTCTAAGCTTTCAGAATACCTTATTGACTGCGCAATGGATGCAAATCTAGATCCAAACAAATTGTGAGTATGGCGTTTCAGGACATTTGCTCTGGGACATTATTGAAACGTTGTGAAAAAATATTGTTAACTCGAATAATTTTTTTAACACAAATATAGAATATCCCCAAAGAGATTCTTTGAATTACGAGAAGAGCTGGTGCAGTTTTCCCGAAGGAAGTGACAGTAAGTTTGAATTCTTTCTGTACATTATTTTCTTATTGTGTGTGGGGGCCTAGGCGCGTAAGATTGTTTACTTTTATATTAAAAAGTGTTTTTTACAGGCTACGTATTATATTCCACGGAAGCCGAAAACTGACGTAGAAGGTGCCAGGCAACCCAAAGGCAAATTGTATTACAAGTATACAATCTTGATCAAAGCATTGCGAGCTGCAGGCTTAAGATCAAAGTGGCAAGAGAATTTACAAATCATAGAAGAGGATGCAGAAATTCTATGTACATGCAGTGCAAAAGATTGGTGTCTTATTTTTATTTTGAACCTCAATTTTCACTTATTTTATTTCTCCACTGTTTTTTCTAGATTGACAAACTGCACTAAATGGAGATTTGACCTGGTTGAAGAGGTGTATTGAGCCGGAAAATGAAGAATCAGAAAGGTGGCAACGGACTTCTGCTGTTCGAATTCATGCCTTAAGAATTACTCCTTCAAGGAAGCAAGAAAGCCGACGTAGGATTGACCTGGTCACAAATTATCTTGACCAATATAAGGTGCTCAGACAACCGTGGGGCTACTCGCTTGTAAGTTTATCTTGCAGTCAATATTACTAATCGCTATTAGAATCAAATGTATGTCCAATGTTGATTCAGTGTTTCATTATACCACAGGTACGTTAGCATTAAAAATATCATGGGACAGACTTCGCGAGTATATCGGATTCTTACGTCTACATAGATGACTTCTATTATCGGGTTGACAGTCCTTTGATGGCTATTGATGTTTTCTTTCAAGGCATGTCATGCGCTTCACGCATTTTACCTGCGAAGAAAGTTGACCTAGCCGTTTTGAATTATAGGATTTCTGCTTTTGAATACAGCAAGCATGGATTTTACAATTAACCTCCTTCTATTACAAACACGGAAGTTACAGCAAAAACGTTGAAAATGTCTGCATCTGAAATGATGGCCTTCATTTATTCTTTTCCACTGCTCGTTGGGCATTTAGTATCACACGATGAAGTCTGGTTTTTTTCCTTACTCTTCGTAAGATTGTTGATATTGTGATGTCCCCATCAATTCAGAAAGAATGTGCAGACTTATTGGACGTCCTGGTTTCTGAGCATCACGCAATGTATGTTAGATTGTTTGAGAACACGCTGAAACCAAAACACCCCCACATGATGCATTATGGGAAAGTCATAAAGACATCTGGACCGATTTTTCATTCAAGTGCCTTCAAGATTGATTCCAAAAATCGAGTTATGAAGATACGTGCTGAAGCTACGTGCTCTCGGAAAAACATTACGTTTACCATGGCCCTAAAAGAGCAACTGCAGTTTGCCTACAGGTCTGCTAGCAAAAGAGGGTTTCCTGCAAGATTGGAATTGGGTCCAGCGTCCCTTGTGGAGGATGTTACTGATGTAAAAGACACTTGGGAGCTGACAAAAGTTGAGTTTCCGTCTGATTTTACGTCTGAGTGTTTAGAAGAGCCTTGGGTAAAATACAAGGATACACGATATCAAGTTGGAATGTGTGTAGCTGTAAAATTTGATGAATCCTGTAGCCTACCGTTTTTTGGTGAAATTGACCGAATTTTTTGTAGCGAGGGTAGAAATTTTTGTTTCTTGTACAACGAATTTTATACTATAGGATTTGAAAAAAATTTGCATGCATATCAGATTACAACAACTGGAAACTAGAAATGCATTTTAATAGAAAATTTGTTGTCATCACGTTCAGTTATATGTGTAAGAATGCCAGATGATAATGTTTACGTTGCTTTCAGGTATGCTGTATGAATAATATGTTATTGTTTGCAATATATAGTATAATAATAATTTTTATGATATGTGTATGAAATTATGTATATGTATATGTAACTGTTTTGGAGGTCTCACCACGAATGAAAATATCTTTTTTCTTTTGAGCCATCTTGATGTATATATTTATATAATAATAATAATAATAATGTTTGCGTTCTGTAACGAACAGAACGCAGAAAATAAATAAGTAAATAAAAATGTTTGCGTTCTGTAAAAAAAATAATTTTGAAATAAATTTGAATTTTTGAAAAGAAACTTCCAGCTTTTTAATTTGCTTTTTATATAACTCCTGCAGCATATCCCATACATCCAATTATATGGTACTAGTATCAAACAAAAATAGTTGTACGATACACGAGAAATAGATATGGCTACATTCAGATTAGATGTTCTAACCAACTTGATAGTAGCATGCTCCAATATAGTTGGATGAGGCAGCCAACTTATAGTTTCAGCGAGCCTCCTCAGTTGGATGTCACAGCCAATTTTAACTTATTCGATAAAATTGGCCGTCTCAGCCAACTGATGGGATAGCGCTGCAGAATCCAACTAAATTGGACACCACATCCAATTCTCAGGTCCCACCATCCAATTCTTTTTCTGTGAAATCTGAAATTTTAAAATAATTTCTGAAATATATCCATAAAAATCAAGGGCATCATCTTCTAAAAGAAAACTAAGTTTTATGGATATATTTCAGGAATTAATAAAGTTATTCAGATTTGTATATTGTTTTATGTGCTTACATTATTACAAGAAAAACTTTTGAAGCAAACGTAGTAGAAATGCGATATTTAAAAAAAAACTTACGTTTTAAGAAACTTTCATGAAAGTGGGTATTTTTCAACACGCCGTAACTGCGGATGTATAAGAGATATAGCATTTTATTTTGTTAAGATTTCCTTTTCTTAAAATTCGAATTATGCGCGGTTTCGGGCATTGCTTGCAGCGCCCTCCACCGAAGATGTCGCAATCGGATGCATCTAACTCGCTAAAAGCGTTAGTTGCATCAGAGTTTTATTTAAATACAGGAGAAGGCTTAATCTTTTTCCTCCCAAATATATGATTGGTCTTCGGTACCAAACTCATTAAAATAAGATTGAAATATTTTGTCGTGTTTTGGAATGTCTTAGAATGTTGTTATATGTGTAAATAAAACTCATATTTTATTGTATGTAGAAAATACAAGCTAATAGTCACCAAAAAAAAAAAACGCGTCGCGTACTGTACATCTCGGGTGGCGTGGAAAATAGTACAGACACATTTTTAACCCGAATCTCGGCAACAATTAGATCAATTCCCAAAACAGTTTGACTGCCACTTTGTAAATATAGCCACTTGTTTTTGTGCTTTTTTTACTTCTTGCTATCTATTACATCATATCGTAATACATTTGTCACGTGAGGTTTTCATATGGTAATGTACGAAAGTTATTTTTGATTTTGTTTTAACTATGGCGCACACTCAGATCAGTTCGGGGGAAAATATGTTACTATAGGGAATGTAGAGATTTCTTTGTGAAAAGATGGCTGTCACACGTCAAAAACATAACCTGAATAAAACTTCTCAAAAAATTCAACCATTTTTTTTACCTATTATTTTGACCTTAAAATTCTCTTGAATTTTTTGGTAAATTGTCTTATCAGTCTTCATGACATATATTTTGTTTATAATAATTGGTCGAGCGATTTAAGAGAAAAACGACTTTCTTATTTTTCTTTCCACCTCCATATCTTCAAACAAAAATTCAATTTGAAGGTTAAAATTCTTCGTAGTTATTTGCTATCTTAGAATGAACATGTGACATAAGTTTCACTGTGATACAAGCAGGGGCCAATTTTCCATGCTTACCCGGCTAGTCCTTTATATCTCTTTTTTTGGTGAACAACTTTTGTCTATCAATTTTTCGTGCGTACCTTTTGTTGTTTTTCCACAAAAAAAAAATTGTTCACGATTAAAAACAAAGGTACGCGACGTATCAAAGAGTGATGTATAACATATTTGTAGATGTGTTTTAGGTGCACAATTTTTGTTTTCTAATTTCATTTCGCAGCTTGTGTCGTTTTTTCAAAAAGTGAATTATTTTTATTTTCAATGTTATTTCTCACGATTAAAACAAAAACTACGCATCCTATCAAAAAATTATTAAAAACAAATTTGTAGCTCTTTTTTGGTTGCACTACTTTTGTCTATTTACTTTTTTTTGCAGCTTGTGTCATTCAATCAAATTAAAAATTGTTATTTTATTATTTCCTTTTTACGAGTGAAACAAAACCTGCGCGTCCATGTCATGAAGTGATTATTAACAGACTTGTAGATCTTTTTATCAAAAAAAGTCATGACTATAAATTCTTTGGCTTTCTGAGTACTACGAATAGCCGTCCATAACAGTTCTAAATCCTAAAAAAAGTGGTTTAAAAAATGTTGAAAATGCTATCACTTTTTGAATTTCTATCCAAAATGGCTAGTTAAGGAACTCGTTCTTTCTTTTAGGACCTAAAAAAAAGTGTGCCAAAGCTCGATTTGATCCGTTCAGTTTTTCGAGAGTTATCGTGTTTACGAACCGACGGACAGACAGGCGCCATCGCCAAAACTTGATTTTCGGCTTCAGGGGGTCTCAAAACGTGGAGATCCGTTGAAAAACTGTGCTGTCAAATTTCAGGCAATTCTGAGACTTTCTCAATCATAAATGATTAGAATGTAAAAAACGAGTTTTCAACAAAAAAGAGTTAAATCCTCAACCAATAAAATGAAATTTCAACCAGGTGGCTCAACTTTCAATCAAGCAGTTGAATTTTTAATGAAGACGTTTAATTTTGCTACAAACAAATACTAGTGTTTAACAAAATACATGAATTTTGAGACAAATAGTTGAATTTCCAAATTCAAAAGAGAAATTTTCTACCAAAAATAGAATAGTAACATTTTCAATTAAAAAAATTAATTTTTTACTTAAGAAAGAGAAATTTGAACGAAACAGTTGAATTTTCAACTAGAGAAAGGGCTTTTTGAAAAAAATAATAAACCTAGAACTGCAATGCTTAAATGTTAAGTTATAAAATAAATTTTCAACCAAAAACAACGGTTTTTTAAAAAATAGTTAAATTTTCAAACAATAAAATGAATTTGCAACAATGTACTTCAACTTTCAATCATGTAGTTGAATTTTCAACCAAATGCTTAATTTTACACCAAAAAGACCATTTTTTAACAAAACCCATGAATTTCCAACAATACCGTTAAATTCTTAACGAATTTTTATCCGAAATTCAAAAAATTAAATTTTTTCGTTAGAAAAATTAATTTCTAAAAAAAAATGTGAATTAGGAATCAAATAGTTAAATTATAAAATTATGAATAGTTAATCAGAAATGGATTAGTTAAATTTTCAGTTGACAAAAAATAATTTCCAAACAATAAAAATCTGTTTTGAAGAATATAGTTAAATTTTCAATCAAATAATCAATTTCTAAGCAGAGTAGTTGAATTTTCAACTGAAGAGATACATTTTTAACTAAAATGATGAATCTTCGACTTAAATACTTAAATTTTCAGTTATAAAAGAAATTTCTGCCTAAAACCAACAATTTTTTAACAAAATATTTAAATTTCTTATCAATTAATTTTTTTTCCAAAAAAGACCAACTTGTAACAAAACACATGAATATTTAACCTAATAGTTGAATTTTTAACAAAATAGTTCCGTTTTCACCAAAACGATGACTTTTCAAGCCTTTTAAATAAATTTATCAATATTCACATTATTTATTATGAGAATTATTTTTGGAAAGATAATTAATGGATTATTATTCTCTTCTCTTGATTTTCTACCAAAAAGATGAATTTTCACTAATAACGAAATACTTACATTTACAGCAAAAAAATTAATTTTTAATAAAAAAAAAACGAATTTTCAACAAAATAGTACAATTTTCAACCAAACCCTTTGCAACTAGAATCCAGAATCTTCGACCAGAAAAATGAATTTCCAATCAAGTAGTTGAATTTTTAACTAAAAAAATAAATTTTCAACAAAAAATGGAAAGTTCAATTTTCGGTTTCAAAAACTAATTCTCAGCTAGAGAAATTAATCAAAATGATTGAAATTTTTCAAAAGTTCTATTTATGCCCATTTTTTTATGGTGAAGAACGTGTAAATGCTCCAGCATTTGAATGAAACAATCCCGAATGAGAAATATGTTGAACTTTAATTTCAAACGTTTAAAATTCAAAACAGTTTCAATGTCAATGTTTTTATTTGCAGTTTACTTTGAATTACTTCAAGTGAAAAGAACTTTTAAGGAGTTCCAATTTTTAACTGCAATGGCCGTGAACAATGTTTTTGGACCAACCTGACTAGTTTCTTCCAAAATGTATTTATTGCCATTGTTGTGCATGAATTCTTGGGCTTCCTGCACTTTCAAAAATACTATACTATCAATGCTTCAAACTCTTGAAAGTGAGGAACAGTAGCTTGGAAATTTGCCATAATTGAGGTATCACAGCGGTTCAGCAGCTCAATTGTATTTGTTTCTTTCAATTGTTTATAAACTGTATATAGTATTCTATTATTCGAAAAAATTTCAGGTCGATAATTATAAAAACATTGCCAACATGATTTCAACAATACTATAAGAAAGCTTGTCCAAAAATTTAAATTTTTTAATTTTAGTGTTGTTTTTGACGAATAACACAAAAATTACGCATTTTATCAAAAAGTGATTAGAAACAAATTTATAGATCTTTTTTGGTTGCACGATTTTTATTTTTCCATCTTTTTTGTATCTTACATAGTTTGACAGCAAGATGGAGTTTTTGATTTTTTATTATTTTTTGTGCGATCAAAATTTTAATTTTTGATTTTTTGAAAAATTTCAAAAAGTTCTTATGATAATCTTATAGGGCTCTCAAAAAGAAACGTTTTTCTACTCTTGATTTTCTTTCATATCGCGCGTTGTTCGGCCTAAAAGGTTAATTTTCGTTTGTTTCTTTGGATTTTGAAAATACTATAACTCTGATAATTTTTAAAAATCAAGAAATGTCATCAAGATAAATTGTTTGTCTTTTTGAGTACTACTTATAACCGAACATAAAATAATTCAAATCTTGAAAAAAGTGGTCTCAACAATTTTCAAAATGTGCTCACTTTTTGAATTTTTATCCAAAATAGCTGGTTAACGAACTCGTTCTTTATTTTTAGGCCTTTAAAAAGTGTGCTAAAGCACAATCCAATCTGATCAATCTTTCGAAAGTTATCGTGCTTACAGGCGAAAGTCATTTTTCACATAAAACCAGTACCTTCTCATTGAGATGAGAATGTAAAAAAATCTAAAATCGGTGCATTATTGCGTTCTAAATGTTATTTTAAACCTCGTTTTTCATTTGAGCATACTGTGGGCCGCTATGTCGCAGACATACATCTTGCGAAGGAGTATCGAAAAGCCGTCCCGATCCCGAATATCTTTGTCCCGAGTCGATATATCGCATTCCGAGCCAAAGTCGACGCGAGCAAAAACCGATCGAACGGCACCACTAGTGATGCCTCACTGAAATGATTTTAGAAGAAAAACGAGAGAGAACAAAACAAGTTAACCAACTAATCCGTTTATCATTCCAAACCTGCATTCTGCATTTATTGCAGAATTCATTGCCAGCCTGAAAAGGCCTAGGTGAACCTACAAAAAGAGCATTTTTAAAAATAAAATAAACATCGGGAAATAATTTTTTACCAGAAATGAATAAAGTGTTGTAGTAGCGTGTTGAAAAGTGAAACAAATAAATTAAAGTACTGTTCTTTCTTCAGTTTTTTATTCTTGATTCGTTAATTGTCAAGTGCGAAAATGCATCGTTTTTAATTTTTCACTTGGAAAATTTTTCATTTTAGACTATTCTGATCTTTTACTTTTCTTAAATTCGTGATGTACACCGAGAAAAAAATATTCTTAATTTGAGAGGAAAATTCCTCTTCTTCAACCCTCTCACATTTTCCTCTCAGAAGAAGAATATTCCTCTAGAAATTAGAAGATTTCCCTCTTTTTTTTGAGAGGAGAGATGGCAAAGGGAAGACTTTTGCATTTTCCTCTAGGAGCGAGTATAATCCTCTAATTTGTAGAGGAATTACTCTCAGATCAGAACTTGCGCATGCGGAGTCAATCAAGCGTAATA
>JAABKJ010013396.1:0-10320 GCA_011634705.1 Andricus grossulariae
ATTACTTGTATTCCTGGAGTACTCTTGCATCGCTTTGAGATGATTTTCATGATATGAAAATCGTTGCTAAAGAGTAAATAATAATTTTGTGAAAAATCTTGATTTTCTCATACACCAAGTAAACATATAATAAAGAAAAAAATGAAAATGCAACAATCTCTGACTAAGGTGCTCTTGGAAATTCAGCGCATTTCAATTTAAAATCAAATTAATTGCAGATCGGGGCAAAATTGGAGGCTGTAGACTGTTTTGAACGAAAAAATACGCTATCTATCATTACTGCAAATATTCACCGATTTTCATGAATCTTTTTTTCACTCTCTTGAAATTATATAAATAAATTATTTCTGCTGATTATAATTAAATCAAGCGATGCTTTCATAATTTCAGTTTTTCTAGTAATGCGCATCACCGCATTTTTTCTATCGTTATTTTCTTCTTGCTTATAACGTAAAATAGAAACATTTCTTTAAAAAACCGGATCTAGCCGGCAAAACAGACCAATATTTAGATGAGGTATGAAAAATATCAGACAAACATATTTATCTGTGCTGCCGGAAACTGGAATCCCGTTTTATAATGCTGATAAATCCCCTTAATGAGTCCGCCTATACTTTGCTCATGTACAGAAATGTGGATTGGATATCCACCATCAATAGACGCCGCTTGTTGGGACCCGGGCCATTGACGTTGGCCATGAGTCAGCTCAGAGCGGTGGTCACTAAAGCAGGTCTATCTGACACTTTCAGAATGTGTTCCCAGAACGAAAGCTTCAAGTTCATCATGATACCAAGAAGTATCAAGGCCATCTTGGTTTCGATCCTCTCTGATCATACCTGCATCGTTATTATCTTGGAAATCTGTTTCGTAGTAACCAGTACCAGCTCTGTACATGGGGGCACTATGCTCTTCGGGATCTGGGGTCACCTTTGCCCTTGCTTATGAGTACAAGACTCTATGTCTCCCATTGTTGAGAAAATATCATTTCCATCAGTTGCGCATTGCAAGCGTTTGGCAGCACTTACGGGCAAGTGTGTGCTATCGCTTTCAAAGCTTCTGCCGGAACTCCATCTAGTCCTGGGATCTTCATATTTTGTAGGCTTTTTACTGCTGTTACGAGTTCCGCTGTGGTGAAGAGCGGTATATGCCACAATATAGTCTCTACATCAACTTGCCTCACTGGGTAGGTTGGGAAGAAAATATCGCCAATATTGTCGATTACTGCTGGTTCCATTGCTTCATTTGCTGACCAGGAGTCATTGTTTACCTCTGAGGCCTGGTCTGTACAGTTCTGGGGCTTGTTATATTTAATTGTTCTCTGTATATTTTTGTTAATAAGCTCGAATTGGTCATCAGTTTGTATCCTCTCCATTTTAGTCCTTTTTCGCCTCGCCCAGGTTACTTTTCGCCTGCTTTGTAGGTATTTCCATCGGAGTTCTGCAATTTAATCTGACCACCAGTAGGCAGAGCGCCTTTACCTTCGTGTTTTATTCCGGGGCATCAACTCTTCACAAGCTTTATATTTGACCTGGCGTCTTTTGGAACCTCTGTGTAAGACTTTCCAACTCTGGTTTTTATCAGAAGAGCTTCTTGGCATTGTGTCTTCTTCAGCTTGCGTTCTCGCATTTTTTCCTCTCTTGCCTCTTTGTTTCTGCCGTTTCATCCGTTTCTAGCGTTTTTTTCAGCAGTCATAACTTTCTAGTTTTGAAGAGATTCTTTCTTTCGCCTTCTTACCGTAACCAGCGTCCAGCCCATTTGCTTGTGCCAGGGTTTCAATATTTTCCGTGAGAGTTACCGTCTGCCCTATTGTGTCTTTTTCTTTTTTTACGAAAACTAAAGCGGTGATTGGGTCTCCATAAAATAGTCGCCAGCGCATCGTGCTTGGAGGAGCGGGCCGAAAGAGCTGGGAACAGTTATACCCTCAGACCTTAATTCTACTTCAGTGCCCTGAAGCACTCCCTGATCAAGTTCAAGCACACATCAACTCCTCTGCCACGCCGAAGGATAAGCACACCGGCAATGGTTTGGAGCACTCCCATTGGGCTGCAGCAAGAACTGATCGTGGTTTTCTCTCAGTGTATTTTTAACCCAGTCTGTTTGGTCCGCGAGGCGTATATTACTGTCGCCCCACCATCTATATCTAGCGAGCATGCCCCTATCCGCCACTGGAGACGTGCCGCGTATGGGTTACGAACTCCCACTGCTATCCCAAGTTCCAAACAAACAACATGCTATTAATAACATTGATATTAATACTTTTGTGATAAAAAAGTATCTTTCGGGGATACTGTGATTGTGATTGAAAATCGACGTTGGAGGACGATGCTTCTGTTTTAAGATAATTTCTATTCCTCTTGAATTATTTCTAAAACATTAGATCAAAAATACGAAAGGATGAAATCGACTTTTCCAGTTTTTTTTTTCAATATATAACGTAGAATCTAAATTAGTTTTTTAAAGCTTTGAGTGGAATGCTACAGTAGGTACCATATCAGTTTTCAATCTAAAAACAAACTTTATTTAAAACGTAAAATATTACATAAATGGTAATATCACTTTCAAAGAAATCTGTCACCAAATTTAGTTCTTTGTAACTGACTTTTATGAAATGTAAACATATCAGAAAAATAAAATTAACACCTTCAACCTGAGAAATAACGACTATCGTGTAGATTATATAAGCTAATTGAGCACAAGAATATTTATTAGTTACATTCTTGATCAAATTTTCTGTTAGTACATTAATCAGTTTTTCCTCCGATTAGAAAAGATGTGGCTTGCCTGCACTTTGGTCTTATCATTGGCCGTGATCCTCAGTTCTATTGGTAACTATAATGATATAATACAGGGTGTCACGGAATCAAGCGTCTGGACTTATATAGCTATATAAAAATGAAAAAAATAAATCGAAAATTCCTTTTCCAAAAATCATTTGAAGTTTTAGTCTTGGAGTTAATGAATATTTAGGCTGGACCAATCAGGAGCGCGGTATAAACAGTCGTGCGTAAGTGAGAGGAAGAGTAACGTAGTGTTGGTCCTGATTGGCTCAGCCTAAGTATTTGAAAACGCAAAAACGAAAAGTTCAACTGATTTTTGGAAAAGAAATTTCAGATTAATTTTTTAATATTTATACAGCCATATAAATCCGGACATTTGAGTCTCGGATACCCTGTATATCTCTAATCTGTGGACGTCTAAACTGCGACGTACACAAATGAGACACTCCCAACTCTGCACGTCTCAATTAATGCGATCAGATTTTCAAGCAAGTCTACGTGCACATATGGTACCATCCTATAACTGTGCACGTATACGTATATTCAATAGATTGCACGGTCTCGCGCTCATTTCGTACGTTTGAAGCGTGCATTTTAACTACATTTGTTCAAATATCATAAATATTGTAATTTCAATCGAAAACTGTAATTAAAGACCCTTACTAACTACAGTCATAAAGTGCAACTGAAATTGTTTTTCAATTTGTTTTACAAGACGGTTCTCAAAGCACCTGCGACATTGACGATTACATTCTCAATGTGAGGATCGCGCTTCGCGCCCGTGAATTAGGTTATGCATACTAACTTGATCTTCATTTTGGACCCTAAAAAAGTGAATCAAAGGCTGCATCGATTAGACAAATCCTTAAAAAATTAGCGTGGCTACAACATTCAGGTTGCCACACGGAAATACATACACACATATATGCAGACAGTAATATTATCTTCGGATATTCTTAAGATTTGATGTTCTGATATGAGGGAGCAAATATCTTATTCTTTTTACAAAGATGGTTTTTGAATATTGATAAGATATAAACAAATGAGCGCATGCAGCACATTACAAAAGAAACACCTCATGATATACCAGCATACGACTTTGTACCTCAAGAAAAATGTAATCTTCTCTTTCTTGTTGCAGAATTCAGTTCACAGTTAGACCGTTTGCCTGATGGCGAGCGTATTCCTGGTGTTCCTCGTCGTGAAACTTTTCCCGTTTCTTCATCTTCTGACAGACATTCTTCTGCCGGACCTCGTTCTTCTGATGAGTCTCCTTCACCGGCCGAGTCATCTCGTCGTGCCAGGTCCAGGTCTCCTCCTGAGAGTCCAAGTTTTTCTCGCGTACTTGGATTTAATCTTGAAGAACTTAGATTTGTTCGACTCATTCTCCGCAGCAATCCTAGCCGAGTATTCGAGCTTCGAAGATACATTTTTCCTGCAGATAAACAAATTCAATTGAAAACCAAAAATCATGACCTTGTGCCCATGCCAAGCAAAGAGAAAATTGTATTATCATCGTCCACTGGTGACATCTGTGCAGTATTGGAAAAAATGTCAAACAGACAAGCAATTCTTCGTGGAATATATGAACCCAATTCTGACTTTTTTATGAGGTCAGTACGGGTGAAAATAAACATGGACAGCGGCGCGGTTGAAGCATTGACTACAGAAGAAATGGCGGAATGTCCAATAGGTAACAGAAATCCAATTAGAAAGACATTTACAGTAAGACGTGTGTAAACACAATTCTTTACACAGTTGATGAAAAAATAAATAAAAAGGCTCGCGCGTCTGTTAGATCTCGCGCGTTGTGCACGATCTTGATGCTTACCCCCACGTCATGCATAGGCCTTTAAGAATTAAAGGTCAAAAGAGTGTTAACTGTAATTTTGTAATTTTGAATTCCTTTTTCTGTATGACCTCTGGAACGCAAACCGAAAAATGACGGAAAATTTTTTGCGACCCCGGAAAACCGGAAAATAATTGTAAATTCATGAAGATATCACAAATTTTATATCACATGATTTAATGCAATTTGCAATGAGTTGAATTGCAATTTTTCAAAATTTAAGTTCATTTGTAAATTCTTGCAATTCTAAAATCATTCAGCAGAACGTTTGCTAGAAAAAATTAAGTCAATATTCATTAAAATTCAAACAGTTCTTAAAAATTGTTAAGAAGCGATAGCAAGATCAAATTCAATTGCAAGAAAATTGTGTTAAAATACATATTTGTTAAATTTTTTTCATTAAAAATAATGTTTTTCATTTGAAATGCCGTCATCAGTAATATTGTTTTAATTTTGAAAATAATAGAAAACTATTTTTTCCGGAGATCTGATTTTTGCATGACAAATACTTTGAGTGTATATTTTCAATTTAAAGAATTTTGAAATGCAGTTTGGAAGACTGAAACAATGAAAAATGTGAAGCGTTTAAATTTTCAACATTTGATGAAAAACTTTTTAGGTTGATCAACTCTACATATATAATCAGATTTATGTTTTTTTATTGAGCTATAGTGCAATTATTAAAAATGTAACAACAATTTATTCTAAAAGACGTTGCTAAATCTCCTTGCTGAAAAAACGCTTTGATTCAATTTTAAACCCTATTGAATTATTCTTCCACTGCAATGTATTCAATTTTTAACCCATAAGAATTGAATTTTCCAAATTGAATGAAAGTACAATTTTCTTCGTTACATTTAAAAAAAATAATAATTTGTAAGTGGAACGTTTGAATTTTGATGTTTAAATAACAACTAAACATCTACTAATTTCAAATAATTTAAAATTGACATGATTCAACTTTTAATTTAGAAAGTCCATTGTTTAACAACAAATTATTCTTTCAATTATCAATGTTTCTAACCTAAAATTGCCTGAAGTTATATAATTTTAAATTTTTTCAAATTTATTGATATGTTCTTCAATTTAGAGCATTGAAATGATGGCGTAGCGTGGATTTATGTTTTTTTCCCAGAACTCTTTGAGCAGTTTAATCAATGAAAGTTAAAAATTAAACATTTTGCCACGGATTTTGCAGCTTAACGGCATTAATTTAAAATTAATCGATTGAATGTTCAAAAGTGTTTCAAGTTAAATATTTTAGTTAGCTGTTCAATTTCATTACTTGAAATAAAAAAATTTTGAACTTTGAGAGCTCCAGTATTTTAATTTCAATCATGGTGAAAAATATGTGTGAACCAGGGACAAATCGGGAATTTTTAGCCTTGATAAAAATGATTACCCGGCATTTGTTGAATCTCGTTCAGATTTAACAAATACATTCTCGTCACTTGTATCATGCTTCCCGCTGGAATCTAGTGTGTCCAAATTATAAATTTTGTATGTCATGTTGAACTATATTATATTTTGCTTCCTAATTCAGACAAATTTCGCTTGCTTATTAATTTATTTTCACATAATCAAATATGAAAGTTTAGATGTAGCGTTGATCGTAGCATGCACTAATTTTTTATTGTAATCAGTCTTCGAAACAATAAAAAATTAGAACTTGATAAATGAAGCTTGGAAATAATTTTTTTTTTCGAATCTCAGCCTGTAGAAATCAATTTTTTCAATTGATTAGTTGAAAAGCTAGCAAATTTTATTGTAGAAAAAATGTTTTAAATACAAAAATGTATAACCGGATTTTTAATTATGAAATGCAGCTCCCTGCTTTTGGATCGGAAGTTCCATCTGATAACATCTTTCATTCTTTTCAAATTTCCGAACCATCTTAATTAATTTCTTTTCCATGTGTCAACTAGTGTCTCTCCTGTATCACATTCTTTAAGGATTACCTCCTTTCCGACTTTGTGCATCAGTGGTTTCCAGCATATTGTGCACAGAGGTTGCATGCCAATCGCGTTTTTTTCACTCTTGTCCTTTTCTTGACAGGTTTATGTCTCGCTATTGTATAGTACAGTTGGTACAGATATAGAATAATGTATGGTCATTTTAGCTTTTTTTTATATGATTTCATTTCTGAGAATGGACCCTGCACTACCGATAACTTTCTTACCCTCGTTTATGCGCCTCTCTAACTCCCCATCTATCTTCCTGTCACTGGTTAATAGGCTACACAGCTATACGTACTTATCAACTTGTTCGATTTTCTCATCATTTATGACAATGTTGCACATCGTTTTCTCACCTTTTCTTTCAAACACCATAATTTTTGTTTTATTTTCATTAATTCCGAGACGCATGTTCTTCATGCCTGTATCAAAATTATTTGACATTCTTTGCAAGTCCGCGATTTATTCTGCCATAACAATCTTTTTATCTGCGAAAGCTAACCCACGTACCTTCACTGTTTCGAGATCTACACCTTCTTCGTCGAAGAGGGCCATTCTTAAACAATTATCCATGAATATAATAAATAGCCATGTGGGCATAACGCATCCTTGTTTAACGCCTTGCATAATATTAAACCAGTCACTCAGTTTCCCATTTACCCTTACACTCGCTTTACTGCCTGCATATATTGTTTGTATTGCTTATAGGAGCCATCCATTGAATCCGTACTTCTTAAGGACTTCCCAACGTTTACTTCTATTTACCTTGTCAAGTGCTTTTTCTAAGTCAACAAATGCACAGAAAACTTTCTTTCCTACTCTCAAGCTTTTTTCTGTGATTTGTCTTAAGCTAAATATTTGATCTGTACATGATCTTCCTGACATAAATCCACTTTGGACTTCGCATATCTTTTCTTCTGTAATTTTCATTACCCTATGAATAAGTATGTTTGAGTATATTTTACTTACGGTACTTAATAAGCTGATACCTCTGTAGTTATTGCAGTTGCTTTTATCTCCCTTCCTTTTGTACCGTATTCAAGCATTTCAACGCTAATGCTGTCTACACTAGCAGCCTTACCGTTTTTTATGTTCTTAATTATATCTCTTACCTCAGTGACACAGACTTTCTCAATTGGGGTTTCTAATGCATTATGTTTTAGCTCGCAGTTCTGTTGTTCTATAGTTTCACTTTCTAATAATTCTTTATAAGAGTCTTTTAAAGCGTTTACTAACCCGCCTGTATCATAGAGAATTTCACCTTTGCTGTTTCTCATGCTGACGAATTCTGTACTTTTACTTCCCTTCATCTCTTCAAATGATAGTTTCATTCATTCACCTCTTCAAATAATAGTGTCGGGCTGCATCTATTAAATCATTCCACCATGGATCATCAGACTTTTTATTCGCGTTTGTTTCGTTTGTTTGGTTCTCTTCGTTCTTTATCCCCATCCTAAGTTTATTTTGGAGACTAGAAGTTAATGGGCAGTGTTGCATTCAGAGCTCCTCATTACCCTTGTATCTTTCACTAGTTCTCTTGGTCTTTCATCCGCAATAATCAAGTCAATTATACTGTGGCTATTTCCTTTACCCCAGGTGTACATGTTGATAATTTTATGTCTAAACCAAGTATTTGTAATGAACAGGCCCTCTTCTAAAAAAAGCCAACTAATCTTTCCCCGTTTTAATTTTGTCTTGAATCCCCAAAATTACCTAGCACCCTTTCTGTATCTGTACCCTGATGCTGGACGCCGACCCATCCGTATATATCTCCTAGCAGAATGATTCTTTCCCCATGATCGAAAGTACTTATTGTATCATTTAAAGAGTCCCAGAAGGCGTCTTGGACTTTTTTTCGGATCACTATCAACTGGGGCGTAGCACGCTATGATAAATAATCTTCTGATTCCAATTTTCATTTTAACCCTCAACAATCTGGGAGATACATATCCTTGATCTTTGAGATGCTGTATTGCTTTTTCATTCGTAATAAAACTGACCCCTTTACTACCATACGATTCACTATCTACTCCTGACCATATTTCAAAACCGCCTTTCGACACCTCATTTTCTATGTTTCTACTTTCGCATCCCTTTTTCTTTGTCTCAGATGTACATAAAATTATGAAATCTTACGCGTTCAACTCAACTCCAAATCTAGAAAATTATTCCTGAAAATGTGTAAAATTTGTTGAATCAAGAACAAATATTATTTTTTGAATCTAAATCATCCTATTGAATGGCAATTTATATAGACAAAATTTTTGCTAATAACAAAAATGTTTTCTGAGTAGGAGAGGGTGCAATTTTTTTTTGCAGGTACCATTGACTTCAGCGACTTCTAATAATTTTAATACTAGATAAAAAAATTGGTTATTCTACAAGGTCGAAATTCGAAAAATAAAACAAAATGTTTACCTTCAATTATGAGAGTCAAATATTTATTCATTCTAAAGAATGACTTCATGATAATAAATTAACGCACGCGGCGAATCTTGTGTTTTTTATCTTTGTAGAAATTTCCATGCCACGGGTAAACATTTTTTATGATTACTCTATCACGTAATATTCATTCGTGTCCTTGGTCCAGATTCAAGAAGTATGCTATGCTCTTGATTTTATCAATTTTAAATCTTTTTAGAAACAATTTACTAGATTTGGCACTGATTTGCACCTGAGATTTCGTAAAGATGACTTTGTTGGAAAAATCTTGGACTTTCAAACAACATATTTTTTAGATCGTCCAATAAAAAACCTTCAATATAGGCAGACTCAACATCTAAACTTTCAAATGGTTGTTATTGTTACAATATATTGTCTTTGGACAACAACTGTTATACACGGATATACTTACATCACAGTTTTGTAGAAGGAAAGTTTTTCTTTTTTGCAGTCATTTATTGCCCTCCGAAGAATAATAACACAATGGAATGCCATTTAACAACTTGGGTACCATTCTTCTTATAACTTTTTATAAAAAAATTTATAGTTCGAACTTCATTTACTCATAAGGTTCTTCTTTTAGATGAAATTGGACTATTCTCATCGTAAGAATTATATTTCGCTGAGAGAAAGAACCTCATAAGTTAAGAAAGGCCAAAAACAGTAATTTTATTTATAAGAATTGATAAATAAATCGATAATTACTACTATGTTATCAAATGGCATTTCTTCGGCAATAAGATTATTCTTTAGATAAAAAGCGGTGATTCTGCAAAAAAGAATAATGTTGTAGGTTCAAAAATGTGAATTTGTTGGAATAATTTTTGAAATTAATCACAAGTGTTGTTGAAGGTAATTTTTTGTATCAAGATATTATTCTTGAGAAGAAAGAAAATGATTCACAGAAAAAATTGTCTATGTTCAACAAAGTTTCGGAAGTAAATTTGTTTGTTAAGAGTTTTTATAACAATTTATATATATAAACCAAAATATAGAGAAAATTGTCATTCATCGAAAGTGAATTTCCTAATACTATTTGTTTGTAAGGAATTGACGATAAATATAGCAAAGAGAAGTGTACTTCATGACAAGAATATTCTTTTTATTTTTTCCTTTGCAATCTAAAACTGACAATGTGTCTACTTATTCAAAAAATATTATCTATATGGTGAGTAAATACATGCATTAGTGATACCCCTAAGATATACGAAGTACTTAGCCTAAAAAAGAAAAACGAAAATTTGGGAAAAGTGGCGATTTATTTCTCAACCTAGTCTCTTTTTAGCTCGATACACTT
>JAABKJ010013397.1:0-10320 GCA_011634705.1 Andricus grossulariae
CCTCTTCCTCTTCCTCTTCCTCTTCCTCTTCCTCTTCCTCTTCCTCTTCCTCTTCCTCTTCCTCTTCCTCTTCCTCTCCCAACTTCCTTATAATAATATTTAAGGCAGTTTCGAATTTTTATTTAAAAACAAAGATTTATTTTTTATTTTATCCTCCTTCTTGGAAAACTAATTGATTGAAAAAACCATTTCGTCTACCGTAACTATTCTATTTAATGATTTTAATATGAAAATTGATCCCTAATTATATAGGCTAAAAATATAATTTTTATTGAGACAAATTTTAGTACCAATAAAGCCTTCCTTCATAACTACCTGCGCGGAGCGAAAGTTTGCGAAAGCATGAATAAGTAATTTCCAATTTTCTATCGCGATGCTTCTCGGGTAGTTAAATTTGAAAACGGAGTTTGTGAACGATAAAAATACTTAAAAATTGTCACAAAAATTTTATATGGATAAATTATTGTATAAATCTTTATTGGGGATTTTAATTAAATTTGGCTGTAAAAGCGGGTATAAAAAATTGGTATTTTTGATTTACGTGATTTGCTTTTTGAAAGAAGAGACAAAAATATTTGGCTGGCCTGTAGTATAATAATTTTTGTATTCTTATTATATTTTTATGTTGGCACGCTTATTTTTATCAAGACTCATCTCTTTGGTTGAAATTTTTTTTTCAAAATAAAATTCATTCTAATTTTCCCAGGAATCTTACATTTTGTCATTTCGCTAAGTTTTAAAATCATTGAAAAGCTTCAAAATTTTATTTCGCAAACTTCAAAAATTCACATTTTGTTTAAAATTTTTAAAAGAAATTGCTTTAAGATCATTCAGATTTTTTTTCTTTCTTCAAAATCTTTTGAAGTGTTTCAAAATCTTTCTAAATATTCTCTTTGAAGTAATTTTTTTAATATTTTCATTAAACTAATTTTTAAAATATTTTCCTTGAAGTAATTTTTTAGATATTCTCTTTAAACTATTTTTTAAATATTCTCTTCAAACTAATTTTTCAAATATTCTCTTTAAACTAATTTGTTAAATATTCTCTTTAAAGTTATTTTTGAATATTCTCTTTAAACTATTTTTTGATTATTCTCTTTAAACTAATTTCTTAAATTTTCTCTCTAAACTTATTTTTTAGATATTCTCTTTGCAGTAATATCTTTAATATTCTCTTTAAACTATTTTTTTGAATATTCTCTTTAAACTAATTTCTTAAATATTCTCTCTAAACTTATTTTTCGAATATTCTCTTTAAAGTCATATCTTTGATATTCTCTTTAAAGTAATATCTTTGATATTCTCTTCGAACTAATTTTTTCAATATTATCTTCAGACTAATTTTTTAAATATTCTCTTCAAACTATTTTTTTGAATATTCTCTTTGAAGTAAATTTTTAAATATTCTCTTTGAAGTAATTTTTTGAATATTCTCCTTAAACTATTTTTTTAAATATTCTCTTTGAACTATTTTTTTAAATATTCTCTTTAAACTATTTTTTAAATATTCTCTTCAAACTATTTTTTTAATATTCTCTTTAAACTAATTTTTTTTATATTCTCTTTAAACTATTTTTTAAATATTCTCTTCAAACTAATTTTTTAAATATTCTTTCTAAACTAATTTTTTGAATATTCTCTTCAAAGTAATCTTTTTAATATTCTCTTTAAACTATTATTTTAAATATTCTCTTTAAACTAATTTTTTAAATATTCTCTCTAAAATAATTTCGAAAATATTCTCTTTAAAGTAATTTTTTAAATATTCTCTTCAAAATATTTTTTCAAATTTTCTCTTTGAATTATTTTTTTAAATATTTTCTTCAATTTAATTTTTTAAATATTCTCTCTAAACTTATTTTTGAAATATTCTCTCTAAAGTAATTTTTTGAATATTCTCTTCAAACTATTTTTTCAAATATTCTCTTTGAGCTATTTTTATAAATATTCTCTTTGAACTAATTTTTTTCATATTCTCTTTATACTAATTTGTTAAATATTCTCTTTGAAATTATTTTTAAATATTCTCTTTAAAATATTTTTTTAAATATTCTCTTTGAACTAATTTTTTAAATATTCTTTCTGAACTAATTTTTTAAATACTCTCTTGAAAGTAATCTTTTTAATATTCTCTTCATACTATTTTTTTAAATATTTTCTTCAAACTATTTTTTTGAATATTCTATTTAAACTAATTTTTTAAATATTCTCTTTAAACTATTTTTTTTTAAATATTTTCTTCAAACTATTTTTTTGAATATATTCCTTAAACTAATTTTTTAAATATTCTATTTAAACTATTTCTTTTAAATACTCTCTCTAAATTGATTATTTAAGTATCCTCTTTACACTAGATTTTCAAATATTCTCTTTGAACGAATTTTTAAAATATTTTCTTTAAAGTAATTTTTAAATATTCTCTTCAAACTAATTTTTAAAATATTCTTTTTAAACTAATTTTTGAATTATTCTCTTTATACTAATTGTTTAAATATTCTCTTTAAACTAATTTTTTTAATATTCTCTTTTAAGTATTTTTTTTAAATATTCTCTTTAAAGTAATTTTTTTAATATTCTCTTTAAAATATTTTCTTTTAATATTCTCTTCGAACTAATTTTTTTGATATTCTCTTTAAAATAATTTGTTAAATATTCTCTTTAAAGTAATTTTTAAATATTCTCTTTAAACAATTTTTTTTTTAAATATTCTCTCCAAACTAATTTTTTCAAAGTGTTCGAAATCTTCTAAAATCTACCAATTATTTTTAATTTTTCGAAATCTTTTCAAAATTTGAAATCTTTTTAAAATATTTTAAAATGATGCAAATTTTTCTTAAAATTCTTTAACATACTGCCAAATGACAAAATTTGTTCTAGAACCTTCTAGATTATTTTTCCATAATTCTGAATATATTTTTTATTTTTTCTTCAAATTAATTCTTCAACCTCAAGAAAATTTGTATAGTCTCTTGAATACACGAATTTTTTCAAAATTGTTGTATTCTTGCAAATTTGCAAAATTTTGTTCTGAAATTTACCACATTCTGCTTCGAAATTTTAGGAAATCATTTTAAACGCTCTAAAATATTTTTTACTTCTCTCTTAAAATTAATTTTTCAAACTAAAAAAGCACTTAAATTTTGTCAGAAATGTCAAGAACAATGTATTATTCTCTTGAAACGTTTTAAAATTTCTCAAAAGGTTTCAAAAATTTTTTTTTCATCCCTCCCAACCTTCTTACAGTATTATTGTTTAAAAAAATTTTCATTTTAAAAAAAGTTACATAACATTTCTCCAACCCTCCCTTCTCCTCTATTGCAACAGGACCTCTTTTTGTGGTGTTTATTACAGACATGAAAGAAGTATTCAAGAAAGGGTTAGAGTGAGGATTGGTGGTAGGAGAGAAAAGAAATTTGGGAAACATCATGAAAAGATTACAGAAGTATTTAGGAGAAAAGAAATTAGTTTTAAGTGTAGGAAAGTCAAAGGCTTTGGATTTCAGGCGAAAACGTAATAGGAAGAAGGGAAGAATGGTGTGGAAGTGGAGGGAAGACAGAATGAATGAAATCAAGAAGTTTATGTACCTTGGATTTTTTTTCAGGAAAAATGGGAATATAAGGGATGATGTGTAATGAAGAGTTAAAAGAGCATTCAGAGTTGTGAAAAAAGTATGAGAAAGTGAAAAATGATGTAAAGAAGACTAAAAGACCAGAATGAGAATGTTAAAGGACAAAACTAAAGTGAAGGCATGCTTGAAGGAAAGAGTTAAAGGAACAGGGAAGAGGAAGGATAATGGAAAAAAAGAAAGAGAAAGGTACTTGAAAAGGTTTGGATGGTCAAAGAAATAAATCGATAGGAATAGGGGAATACAAAAATATTTTAGGAAAAAGGAGAAAAGAGGATCGTCAAAAGTAATCGGGAAGGTGCGATGTTGAATGAAAGATGCATTAGATGAACGCTAGAATGGGAGGGATGGACGCGATTGTTGATAGTGTTAAAGGACAGAACTATAGTGGAGGCGTGCTTGAAGGAAAGAGTAAACGGAAATGGTAAGAGGAAGGATAATGAAAAGAAAGAAACAGAAAGGTACTTGAATAGGTATGGATGGTCAAAGGAATAAATGGATAGGAATAGGGAAATACAAAAATATTTGAAGAGAAAGGAGAAAATAGGATCGCAAAAAGTAATCGCGAAGGTGCGATGTTGAATAAAAGATGCATTTAATGGACGCTAGGATGGGACAGATGGACGCGATTGTTTATAGTATTAAAGGACAGAACTATAGTGAAGGCGTGCTTGAAGGAAAGAGTAAACGGAAGAGGGAAGGATAATTGAATGAAAGAAAGAGAAAGGTACTGGAATAGGTGTGGACGGTGAAAGGAATAAATGGATAGAAATAGGGGAATACATGAATATTTGAAGAGAAAGGAGAAAAGAGGATCGCAAAAAGTAATCGCGAAGGTGCGATGTAGAATGAAAGATACATTTGATGGACGCTAGAATGGGAGAGATGGACGCCATTGTTGATAGTGTTAAAGGATACAACTATAGTGAACGCGTACTGGAAGGAAAGAGTAAGCGGAAGAGGGAAGGATAATGGAACGAACGAAAGAGAAAGGTACTTGTCTAAGTGCAGATGGTGAAGGGAATAAATGGATTGAAATAGGAGAATACAAAAATATTTGAAGAGAAAGGAGGAAAGAGGATCGTCAAAAGCAATCGGGAACGTGTGATGTGGTAATACTAAAAAGTGGAAAAAATACTGGAGTAAGAGGAGGAAGATTGTGATAAGATAGAAAAAGGAAGCATAACAATTAGAAAAGATTCTGAATGGAAAGGGAAAAGTAAAGGTGGTGTAGTAGTGGAAGGAATTGGAAAGGAAGAAGGAATTGGAAAGGAAAAAAGAAAGGATAGAGGAGAAAGATGGTGGGAAGGGGTATAATAATTATTTACAGAAAATACAAAGTTTTTTAGCTGAGAATAAGAGAAGAGTACATTAGGTAGCATATTTTAGGACAAAGGCTAATTCGGGTCGAGTTTTAAGCTCATTTTTGCGTGGAGTCGTTTTTATTGATCCCCTGAAGGTGCCTAGGGAGTGTGACGAGCTTGGCAGCCTTACTTTAGAGAATGAGGCACAATTACGTTAATTGGGCTATGCTTACATTAGTATGAAAGCCAAGTATATGCTGAGCCGTGTTGAGTTAGTAGGAGGCAAAGACTTTGAAGTAAAGGGATGAGAGAGTAGGACAAGTTTCATTTCAAAGTTTCGTTCTTATCTCCTTATACAAAGCCAGATTCAAGGGTCTTGATATCTTTGGCACAAAACTTTAAAGGAGACACACTATACAATATACATCACTAACATGACAATGCAGATTCAAAATCCTCTTATCACAAGGCTCTCCAACATAATGCAATCATAACTAGCCTAAAAGGCTTTATTGCGCCTTATTACGTATTATTAAACTATAATAGCCTTAATACGCCCTTTTACGTCCTATTACATACTATTACGAATTAATACGCAATGGTGCGCATTATAACATCTTATTATGCTTTATTACGCCTTATTACACTTTATTACGTTTTAGTACGCATTATTACGCTTTAGAACGCATTCTTGCATCTCATTGCACTTATTACGTATTATTACGCATTATAACATCTTATGCCTCATTACGCCTTATTACGTCTTATTAAATATTAATACGCTTTATTACGCCCTATTACACCTCAATACACTTCGGTACGCATTATTACGCATTATTGCGCTATAGTACGCATTATTACACTTATGATGCACCATTACGCTTTATTACGCATTATTAAATATTAAGACGCCTAATCAAACATCAGTACTCATTGTTACGCATTATTACGCATAGTGACATTTTATTATACTTTATTACGCCTGGTTAAACATCTATACGCCTCATTACGTCTTATTACACCTTATTACGCTTTAGAACGCAGTCTTGCGTCTTATAATACTTGTTACGCATTATAACGCATTTCAACACATTATTACGCTTTAGTACGCATTGCTACGCCTTATTACACTTTATTACTCTTTAGTACGCATTATTACGTTTTAGAATGCATTATTACGTTTTAGAACGCATTCTTGCATCTTATTACACTTATTACGTATTATTACGCAATACAACATCTTATGCCTCATTACGCCTTATTAGGTTTTATTAAACATTAGTATGCCTTATTACGCCCTATTTCACCTTATTAAACCTTATTACGCTTTATTACGCATTATTGAACATTACTACGCCTAATAAAACATGAGTACTCATTATTACGCATTATTACGCATAGTCACATTTTATTATACCTTATTACGCCTGGTCAAACATTTGTACGCCTCATTACGCCTTATTACACCTTATTACGCTTTAGTACGCATCATTGCGCTTTAGAACGTTCTAGTAAGCAATATTACGTCTTATTACACTTATGACTTATGATTACGCTTTATTACGCATTAAAGAACATTATTTCGCCTAATTAAACATTATTACGCATTATTACGCATTGTAACATTTTATTGTACCTTATTACGCCTTATTACGCCTTATTTAACATTTATACGCCCTGAAACGCCTTATTACACCTTATCACGCTTTACTACGCATTATTACGCTTCAGTACGCATTATTACGTCTAATTACACTTATTACGCATTATTATTCATCATAACATCTTATGCCTCATTACGCCTTATACGTCCTATTCAACATGATTACGCCTTTTTACGCCCTATTACATCTTATTACACTTTATTACGCATTATTACGCATTATTGCGTTTCAGTACGAATTATTACGTCTATGACACCTTTGACGCCTTATTACACATTATTACGGATTATTAAACATTACGACGCCTGATTAAACATTTTTACGCACTATTATTACAAATTATAACACATTATTACACATTTATACGCTTCATTATGCATTATTACGCATTATAAGATCTCGTTACGCCTTATTACATCTGATTAAACATTAAGACGCCTTTTTACGCCTTTTTATACCAAATTACGCTTCAGTACGCATTATTACGCTTTAGTACGCATTATTGCGTCCTATAACACTCATTACACTTATTACACATTATCACGCATTATTAAACATCAGTACGCATTATCACAAATTCTCATACATCATTACGCATTATTACGCTTTATTACGCTTTATTACGTATAATTACGCATGCTCACATTTTATTATGCCTTATTACGCCTTGTTACGTCTTATTAAAGAATGATAGGCCTTAAAACGCCTCATTACGCATTAGTACGCATTATTAGGCACTATAACGTCTTATAGCGCCTTATTACGCATTAGTATGCATTATTACGCATAATTACGTCTTATTACGCCTCATTACGAATTATTGAACTATAAAAGGTTTAATACGGCCTATAACGTATCATTAAGATTTAATACGCCTTATTACGCATTAACACGCGTTATAACATCTTAATACACCTTATTGCGTCTCATTGAACATTATTAAGCCCTATTACGCCTTATTACACCTTATTACGCTTTAGTACGCATTATTACGTCTTATTACACTTATTACGCATTATAAGATTTCATTATACCTTATTATGTCTTATTAAACATTTATACGCCCTATTGCGCCTTAGTACACCTTTCTACGCTTCTGTACGCATTATTATGCTTTAGTACGCATCATACGCCTTATTATGCCCATTAAAACATCTTATTACACCTTATTACGTTTTATTAAACATTAATACGCCTTATCACGTTTTATTACACATTATTACGCTCTAGTACGCATTATTGTGTCTTATTACGATTATCACGCATTATTACGCATGAATGCGCATTATTACGCATTATTACGCCTGATTACACATTATTAAGAGTCAATTATTGAACAATGACTTCTTCCTCTGAATCAATAGAATTTGATAATTGTGCAAACAAGCTTAATAAACAAATGCATTATTTTGCTATTTTTCAGCATTTAAACTTTTTGTTCTATCAACGTAATAATTGATTATTAACAAATTTATTAACTTTTTTCAGACAATTTGATAACGCTACACTATTTTTATTGTTAATTCGTTGTTAATTCTGTGAAAAATTTGATTTTCATTTATAAATACATAACGTGAAGATAATTAGTTTAAAGAACTATTTTTAACAATAAAATGTTTTTAAACATTTAGAAGTTTGTTATTTACACTTGAATGCATCGAAGAAACTAAGCTTACATGTCTAAAAATAGCCAAGTAGTGCATTTATTAACTAAGATTGTTTAAACAATTACGCGTTTTTATTAGATGACCAAATATGATACTGAGGATTTATTTCCAAGTAATATATGATCGATCTCGTAGAAAAAATTAATTTATTTCATCATAAATACTTGAAATGGATAATTGTTTATAAAATTGATTTATAATATAATATAATTTTCATAAGCATTTATTAGTTTAACTAAAGAACTCTTTTTGTACATAAATTGTTCAAATTTAGTGAGAAGCAAGTGACACATCGTTGCCAATCGCCACGAAAGTATTTTCATTCACTTATTTGTTTATAACAAATTCAATACATTTTTCAAGATTTGCGTTGCTATTGAAGATATTTTTTGAATAGTTGTTCAATGCTTTCTAGTTATTTTTAAATTATTCCAAATATTTGTTAAAAAACAGTTTTAATGAGAAAAATAATTTTTTTCCTACGAAGAAATGTTCATTTGTGCCATTTGTTCATGCATTTTTAAAGGTTTCAAGAGAATACATTTTTTTAAGATTACTGGGAAAATTTCAAACGATTTTTTATTTAAAAAAATGAATTTTAAAACAAAATTGAAAGAAATTTCAAAATATGCCAAATGATTTTCTAAAATTTAAAAAAAAATTCGAGGAATTTTAAGCGTTATTTAGAAATTTTAAAAAGATTTAAGAATAATTTTGAACTCAAAAATATTTTACAACATTTTAAAAAAAATTTAGATTTTTAAGAATTTTGATCAAAAAATGTAGAAGCTTTTGTTTCAAGAGAATAAAAAAACTTTCTTGAGATTTTTGGGAAAATTTGAAATTAATTTTGAAAGAAAATTTAACAAGATTTCTAAAAATCTAAAGCTGGAAGATTTGAGGTCAATTTTTTTTTTCATTTTATAAGATTTTTCGAAAATTTTAGGAAAACTACGAATCATTTTTGAAAATATTGAGAAGTTTTGAAAAAATTTAAAAACACAAAATGTGAATAGACTACTCATCCAGAATTACGTGACCACGAGATAATTAGTTAAGCATATTAATTTTTAAAATGTTTTTATAAATTTTAAACATTTCAAAAGATTTCCAAAATTTTTTAAAAATAATTTGAAAAAATATTTTTTTTTTCAATTTAAACAAAATTTTAAGAAAAATTCAAATTATTTTAATATTTTAATATTTGAAGTTTTTGAGAAAAAATTTCGAAGGTCCTTAAGAGTTTTGAAAGATTTTAAGAGAATGAACAAAATTGACCGAAGATAACTGGGAAAATTTGAAATTGTTGTTTATTTCCAAAAATTTATTTTTAAAGAGAATTTAAAAAGATTATAAAATAATTCAAAAGATATCTAAAAATTTAATACGAGTCAATTTAAAAGTTATTTAGCAATTTTAGAAGTTTTCATGAGATTAAAAATATTTTAAAACTTTGAATGATTTTCCAAAATTGTGAAAACATTTCTACATTTTTTTCAAACTACTTAAAGTTCTAAATACCTTTCAAACTAACCTGAATTTTTTCTAAAATCTTGTCAAATAAAAAAAGAGGTTTCTCACAAATTTTCTATATACTTTTTTGATATCTGAAATATACAAAAATCTTTTAATAAATTTTCCCAAGAATCTTTCAAAAATTTATTTATGTAACCTCAAAAACAAATGAACATAACAAATAAGTAGTTATTTGAAATTTTTATTTTGTAATAAAAATTAGTTTGCCCTCACATTATATTCTGATCAGATTTTTTTTCTTTACTGAAAAATCTTTTTTGATTGATAATAATTCAAATATTGTTCTTAAAAGGAACTCTATAAATAGTATGTAAACCCAATTTTCCTAACATTGACTTCAAGACGACAATTGTTTTTGTTTTTAATGTAATTTATTTTGTTGTGCGCATATTTTTCAATGAACTCAAAAGGGTAATGGTTAAGAAAAAGAATTTGTTTACAAAGTTTAATATTTTTTTCATGGAACATTGGATGTGATAATTTAAGGGCTCTATCAATTAAATTTTTAATAATTCCTATTTTAT
>JAABKJ010013398.1:0-10319 GCA_011634705.1 Andricus grossulariae
ATATTTGGAACCAATTATGAATTTTGGTTCGAAAAAGCACTTAAAACTAGGCCAATTTATGTGAAATGATGAATAGAGAGAATTACTAAGATTTTAGTTGTTTTTATGCAAATTAAACTCTGGAATCCGTCGACTTTAAACATTTTTTATCTATTTTTGACCCATGCTTGAGCAAGAGAACTTTTTTTCACGCGGGACATAATACATCATTTTTGCCCTAATGGAGTTTTTTTCGAGTCCCTATAAAAATTGCTTATAGGGGTTGAGTTTAAAAAGTACTTAGCAAATTATTTCCAAGAAAATCATGCCGGATGCAGTAAGATAATCTAATATTAACTATTGCATCATAAATTTCCAAAAGGGCCTTTTTTCAGAGGAAATACACGTAAAACTTTATGGGCTTTGAACAATCACTAAAAATCAATAGATTTTAAAATGACAAAAAATACGCGCTTACTTTTTTTGGCATTCGAACAAATCTGGGGGGTGAAACCAAGAAAATTGCAAAAAAATGTGTACCACCCAAATAAATAAACCTTGATATTTCACTAACCAATTAATAAGACAAATGTATAACCCATCATTATACATAATTACATAAACAACAGTAAAACTTTGATAAAAGTTATTGAAACAATTTTTTTCAAGTTCACTTTTTGCAGGCACGAGTCAAAATAGCCGTACGCTCTTGATGCTCACTATACTGTATGTGCATGTGTAGCAGGCGTAAAGTTTTATAAAGCAAGCGTAAAGTTTCATGTAGCGGGCGTAAAGTTTCATGTCGGCACGGCGCGCCGGCGGCGGAGTGCACATGTGCGGACCTCACTCGGCTGGAAGCGGCCATATTACGCCTGCTTCACGTGCATGCAATAGCGCGTTTTCAATGGGGTTCGAACAAAAAGAGATTTTTATATATCTATAATAATTTGGAAGGAATAATTTCATAAAAATAATATTTAAAATATTTTCAAACTAACTTTAAAAATGTTAGTATGCTCCATTTGACCAAATTTGAATAATTTTAACTGTTCAAAATTTATCATACGTAGAAACGAAGGACCACCCTCGTATAAACCCTTACCTACGGACATAAACGTGCACACTTGGGCAAGTGACGTCTGTGCACGTGAACAGTTAGGTAAGTTCCATCTGTGCACGTGTACAGTTGGGCAAGTTCCATCTGTGCACTTGCACAGTTGGGCAAAGGACATCTGTACACGTGCACATTTGGACAAGTGAAATATGTGCACGTGCACAGTTGGCCAAGTGACAAATGTGCAGGTGCACAGTTAGGAAAGTGACATCTGAGCACGGCTAAGCCCACAGAAGCCCATCTATGCACGTCGAAATTTCAACGTGCACAGATGGCACGTGTTCAGTTAGCACGTGCATAGTTATCCGCATGACCAACGGCATGCACAGTTGGGCACGTGCAAAGTTGAAACCATCCCGAAAATAACAGCATTTTATTATTATCATAGAAACTACGTGACTTAAATTTTTTTTTTAAGTATAATCCTGTTTTTCGTATTTTTTGTGATCCCTGTTAAGGCTGATATAATTAAACAATAAACAATTCTTCATTTTTAAAGAAATATTCAAGAATGGAAAATTTTGATAATAAGATGATGTTTGAAAATTATAAAGCTGAAATTCTTAAAAATGCTTGGATCCTTGCAGGGTATTGACACCAGTAGTGGGCCACCCTTCTTTCTTAATTCGAAGCAGTGGAATTTCACTGAAACCCAGTGACATACGTCCAGCTATTTGAATCAGTGAACATTAACTGAGAATCAATAATATTCACGGAAATTCCAGTAGTTCCTCACTTACAATTCTTTTATGTTTGTTCAGCTTGACAATCAATTTGTATACAACTTTGAATTATTTGATCCCATATCATCCTAACCTTGAATGGCTCACTAAACTGATGCCTTAACCGTACTGAAATATTTAAAAGTATAATTTTATTTCATCGTTTGAGCATTAATCGAAATTGTAAATTGACCTTTGCTGAATCCATTTATAGATTCCTCGAAGAAGATGCCTGTGAATCGCGAACCCAGAAAAGAAAAAAGACATAGAAAAAACAGTGGGTCCTTGCCAAGCAGAGCTGGAAATAGTCTCGAGTTGATTTTCTGTCGAACTTCTCTCTCTGCCCTTCACTTTGTCAGTCGCATTCTTCTCTTGTCGTAAAAATATAAACTATTTCGACTTCACCCTAAAGTCTCTCATTCATAGAATGTTCTCAATCTAACTTAATATGTCAAACGCTTTTAAAATTTAAAATGCAGGGGTAGAAACTTTTATTTCGATAGAAGCAATAAACTTTGCCGATTTGAAATTGCAAACTGTATCTTCTAAAGTTCAATTTCAAATATAGATATTTGAATCATAACAAATATTCAGAATGATTAGAGATTAAAAGCTAATTTCACGATCTAATTTTTAAATTTTAAATACATAAGGGACCGTTCACAAACTGCGTTACCAATTACAAAATTCTCTATAAACAGGGGAAATAGGGTAATTTTTCACGAGAGTAGGAAAATAATATGGGAATCAATTCTTTTAAATAAAATTATTTTACATATACCATATTGAATTCAACATGAAACACTTTTAATTTCTACGATATCAAGTCAAAATATATATTGCATTTTTAACAAGATAGTTGAATATTTAACCCAAAAAGACGAATTATCTAAAAAAAATTTTTTTTTTCCAACCAAACAGTTGAGTTAGCAACCAAATAGTTTAACTTTCAAGCAAAAGAGACGAGTTTTCAACAAAACCGTTCAATTTTCGTATGAAGATGACTTTATCAAAATAGTTCTATTTTGAACCTATAAAGATGCATTTTCTACCAAATAGTCGAATTTTCAAAAGAAAAAAAAAGATTAAAATTCAACAAAAAAAAGTTAAATTTTCAAGACAAAAAGACGAAATATCTATAGAACATCTGAATATGTTAAAAAACTTCTGCGGCTTGACGGTCGAAAGCCTTTATTTATGATCCATTACATATATCGTCGACGTTTCGGACTAATACCAAGGAGCGATTATATAGGTTAGAAACAAGTTTTTGATGTTGTAAGTGCGAAACACATACCATATGCAATTTTCAACCCAGAAATATGATCATTCAACAAAAAAGTTAATTTTCTACGAAATAATTAAGTTTTCATAAAGATAGTTCAATTTTGAATCAAATAAATGAATTTTCAACAAAAAACATCAATTTTCAGCAAAAACGTTAATTTTCAACAAAACAGTTTAATTTTCTACCAAACGTCAAAAGGCTGGCCAACGTTGACGAAATTCCCCTATCATTTCAATAAATGTACAATTATTATTACAATTCATAATGTGCATTGATATTGAAACAGACGTGCTTTCATTGTCTTGTTTTTATATTTTGAAAAAGTGAGCGTCCTATCAAAAAATAGTTTAAAGCAAATTTATAGATATAATTTAGGCAAACAATTTTTTATAAACATTTTATTGTAGCTTTTGCCGGTTTTCAAAAAAAAATGTATTTTTTATTTTAATGTTTTTTTTTACGATTAAAATAAAATCTACGAGTCGTACCAAAAACGAAATAGTAACAAATTTGTTGATCTTGTTTTGGTGAACAACCTTTGTCTATTCATTTTTTTGCTATCTTCAGTTGCTTATCCATAAATTTTAATTTTTTTTAATTGATTTTTTACGATTAAAACTAAAACTACACGTCCTTATATTTTAAATAACCTTTTTGCAGTAATAAAACAAAAAATATGCCTCTTATCGAAAATATGGTTCTCACCAAATCTGTTCATCTTTTTCAGGTGAACAATTTTGCTCGTCACTATTTTTTTCATATCTCGTATAGTTTATCTGGAAAATGGATTTTTAAATTTGTTTAAAAAAAATTTCGACGGATAAAATCAGACGCGTTGGTCAAAAAGGGCTGGCTAACGAACTGGTCAATTCTTTGTATGCCTTAAAAACATATGCAAAAGCTCCGTACAATCTGATCAGTATTTCGAAATTTATCGTGCCTACAATACACATACAGACACACAGACATACAGACAAAAAGACACATTCGTAAAAATCGTTTGTTCTCACTCAGGGGATGAGGGGGTAAGAATGTAATAGTAGACTTTTTCACCAAAAATAGTTGCATTTTCTTGTTGGGTTCTATTAATTCAGTTTGGATTGAAACGAAAAAATGATAAAAAGGGAAAGTTTCTTCAGAACGGAGGGAGTGCGAAGTCTGAAATATGAAAGTAATCATTAAACTTATTAAGTTATTATTGAACTGTACCGTTGCAAGGACATCCTTCGCAAAATTTGCAAACTTTGTTCAAATTTATCATCAGGATGCGTACTAAATGTCATCTAAGTTCGTAACGGTACTTCACTGAACCCCACCCCCCTCTGTTACAAACCGCAGTTTTTGGCACGACGCCCTCCTCCCTCAAATTGGTAACGTAGTTTATGGACGACGCCTTCAGTATGGATGCTTTTAACGTAGAAATATGTAGTATATATGCGTTTAGGCATTATTATTTAAAATATTAAAACATTTAAAACGTGATTTCTTCAAAACTTAAAGCACTGAAAACGAGCAAGGCAATTATAATCATACCACGTTTAAAAATAATTGCAGGATACGCTCATGCGATTACGTCTCCCTTCACAACTTGAATGACTGCTAAGGATCAGTGAACTTCGTTTCTGGTTCACTAAGTTCGATAATCTTTTTCTGTGGTAGAGAACTCTCAAATAATAGCATTTAACATACAATGAAGCTATTTCCGGTTTTTTGATATCTTTCAAAATAAAAAGTAATTTTTAACATCGCGTGATCCGTGACAGTCCTCTTGGACAGATGGATTTAAGGTTTCTCGTTAGATTACTGAAGTTAAGCAGCAATAGGCTCGGATAAACTCGGATGGGGGCCGGTTGTACTCAGATGGAGTGTATGATATTATCACCTAATTCATTAATTTTCAAGTCCGATCTCTATAGCGTATTTTTCATGTTTAAAGAATGTGTGAAAGAGGAAGGTCAACGTACGATTTAAGGGAGGTCTTGATCTTATCGCAAAAAGAGAGCACGTTTATTTCAAAATCGTTAAGAATCAGTAAGAAAACGAACGTGGGAACATTGGGACCAATAAAACCTCCAGTCACTGGATGCTTTTTTGGCTTTTAAAGTTAGACCGTCTGAAACTTTACCGAGGACGAGACAATGGCGTTATCACATGAAGAAGAAATAAAATTCTTCCTGAAGGTAAATAAGGTATTAAATTCACATAATTCTAGGCAAAAAATGTTTTAAAATTGACTACCATTGGATTTTGAAACAGAAAATATTATTTATAGTTTTGTTGCGTTTAGTCGTCCCGAAAAATTAGTCATCCCGAAATTTTGAGATGACTAGCCAATCTTATGAAATATATTTTACCACTCATCACAAATTTCGGGACGACGAGACACTCCGTTCTAGTTTATATATACAATTAGACTTTACAATAGACAGCTTATGCTCTCTTTTTCTCTTAAATAATAATAATAATAATAATAACAAAAGTCTGGCCATTTTACTTCTAAGGAATATATTTTCTTTATATCTTCACTGTTAGAGAAATTCTGAAATTTACGAATAAAGTTCTAATTTCTGTCTGGAAAGTCTGGTCTTGTCCAGAAGTTGCGCTGATCAGCTATCCCAGAACAAAAAAAGTTCTGAATTCAGTCAGCAAATTTTTCCTTGACATATTTCGAAAAAGGTTGCAGGGTAAAATGATAGAAAATAAGAAATACAAACTATTAAAACAAAAAATTTTCTTGTCACCTTGACATTCTGGTCAAGTCCACGTTTGGTGCTGAACAGCTAAATACACTTATAGTGTATGACAGAAAGACTAAAGTGCAGACTGGTAGTTTGATTTCAATGAAGTTCAGTTACTTGGATGGGCAAATATCTTCGAAAATATTGCCTAAAATTCAGGAGCGGATTTGAATACAAAATCGACCCGGGAAAATGGTTTGAAATATATTTTGATAATAAACCCTCTGGTTTATTATAACGAAATTTTTCAAAAGTTTTTCAATCTGATTTCGAATGAAAAACGTGAGGGGGAATTCACTCGCGTATTACTCCGTATACTTCACGCGTAATACCGCATAATAATGCACACTAGTGCGTAATATTGCGTAGTAGTCACGTAATAACGAGCAGCATTTTCGTGTATGCTGCAGTTTTGTTGAATTTATTGCATACTTGATTTCCCAAATTAAAATTTTAAGGTTCTCAAAATCTCCGATTTTTCAATTTAATTTTTTTTTTAAACAATATATAATAAAATATGCCCCCCGCGCGGGCACATTCTCATTGTGCGGCGCCTCGCGACAAGTTTGAGCTCGCCTATAGCGCGCGGGTACACTCTCGCGCTTCGCGCTCGTTTCCGTACGTTTAATGCGTGCATTTAACTGCATTTTTTCAAATATCATAAATATTGTAACTCAAAGTGAAAACTGTGACTCAAACGCCTGATGGACGACAGTCATAAATTGTAACTGAAATTTTTTTCAATTTGTTTTTGAAGGCGGTTCTCAAGACACCTGCGGGTTTGACGATTACATTCTCATTGTGACACTCGCGTTTCGCGCATGACAATTAGGTTATATAGACGGTTCTCTTCAAAAAATAAAACGATGTAGACAAAATGGAACGGAATATAAGAAGTGAGTATGTTTTCAATATAATGTTAATAAAAAATATGTTTTTTTTTTAATTTAATAAACAGAGACATTAAGTTATAGGCTTAGATTCCGTTCGTTCGAAATTCGGTTTAAACCTCTACACAAATGTCAAGTCAGATCGAAAAAGATGTTGAAAATTATTTTACTGCGTTTTCAAAAAATCCCAATATAGATATTCTACTTTACTATTAATAAAATTTCCAGACTTTATTAATAAGGTTAGTATTTATAACGCTACGCGTTTCGATAGCGGACCGCTATCCTCATCAGGCGATTATCTATAAATGGTTGCAATTATCGTTAAAAACAACAATGCATATGAATAATATAAGAGTATGGCGTGATCTTCTTACCTAGTTGTTAGTTACAATTTTGGAGTCGAAGAGGATTAAAAACATGTAGGATGCAAAATTAGTCAATATTTATAAAAATTTGATTGTCAGTGTTGGAACTAGAATGGAATATATGATATTAATAATTAGTATGAGAACATTTTTCAATTTATATCTAGTTTTATTTGTAAATATTATGTTACCTTAATTTGGAGGTAGGATGAGTTTCAATAACGTTATGTGCTTTACATTTATAGTTATGGGCTTTTTGATTTTTTATATTGTTTATTGTTGTGTGAAGTTATAATATTGAAATTTAAAAAAAAACACTGTAACTACTTAATTTTGGTAAGATGAATTTAGATTTTTGGTTTGCCTGAGCGCATTTTCAGTTTTAAATTGTCCAATATATAAGCAAAAAGAAAATAGCGGGTGACGGACAACTTTTCACGTAACAACTTTGCACGAGCCCAACTATGCACGTCGATGGTCGGACGGATAACTGTGCACGTCCATCTGTGCACGTCCAAGTGCACAGGAGCCCATCTGTGCACGTCGAAATTTCGACGTGTACAATTGTCCAAGTACCATCGGTGCACGTGCACAGTTGTCCAAGTGACAACTGTGCACGTCGAAATTTAGACGTGCACGGTTGTCCTTCGGACAACTGTGCACGTGCTCAGTTGGTAGTTTGACAATTGTGCACGTTGAAATTTCAACGTGCGCAGATGGGCTCCTGTGAACTTGGACGTGCACAGATGTCCCATTCCTGACTGTGAACGTGCACAGATGTCACCTGTCCAACTGTGCACGTGCACATATGTCACTTTCCCAAGTGTGCATGTGCACAGAAGTCACTTGTCCAACGGTGCATGTGCACATACATCACTTGTCCAACTGTGCCTGTGCACAGGTGTCAATGCCCAACTGTGCACGTGCACAAATATCCCTTGCCCAACTGTGCACGTGCACAGATGGAACTTACCTAACTGTGAACGTGCACAGATGTCACTTGCCCAACTGTACACGTTTATGTCCTTACGTAAGGGTTTATACGAGGGTGGTCATTTATATCTATGTAAAATAAATTGTTTGCAGTTAAAAGTATTCAATCCTGGTGGAATGGAGTGTACTAACTTTTTAAAAGTTTTATTTAAAATATTTTTAGGATTATTTTTATGAAAATATTCATAACAAATTATTATATTATATACGAATTCAAGGAATTCAGAGAATTCAAGGTATTCAGAGAATTCGAGGAATTCAGAGAATTCAGAATATTCAAGGAATCCTCGGAATTCAACGAATTAAAGGAATTCAGAGAATTCAGAGAATTAACAAAATACAAGGAATTCAAAGAAATTGAGGAATTCAGTGAATTCAGAAAATTCAAAGCATTCAGCGAATTCAAGGAATTCCACGATTTGAAGGAATTCAGGGAATTCAACGAATTCAAGTAATTCAGAGAATGCAAGGAATTTAAAGAATTCAAGGAATTCAAAGAAATCAAGGAATTCAAAGAAATCAAGGAATTCAGAGAATTCAAGAAAGTTAGAGAATTTAAGACATTCAGCAAATTCAAGAAATTTCAGGAATTCGAGAAATTCCGGGAATTCAGAGTATTCAAGGAATTTAGATAATTCAAGGAATTCAGAGAATTCAAGAAATTCAGAGAATTGAAGGAATACAGGGAATTCGGAGAATTGAAGGAATTTAGAGAATTCAAGGAATTAAGAGAATTCAAGGGATTCAGAGAATTCAAAGAATTTAGAGAAATCAAGGAATTGACAAAATTCAAGGAATTGATAGATTTTAAAAAAATTCATAGAGTTTAAGAAATTGGCAGAATAAAGTGTATTAAGAGAATTTAAGGAATTCAGAGAATGCCAACTATTCCAAGAATTCTATGAATACAAAGAATTCAAAATCCTGAGAATTTACAGAATGGTTTTAATACCTGGAATTCTCATAATAATTTGAATTTGCTGAATTCTCTCAATTCCTTGAATTTGCTGAATTCCTCAAATTCTATGAATTGCTTGAATTCTATGAATTCATCGAAAGTGAGTGTCTGTAAAGTGTCATAGGGTAGGGTCGGCCTAGTTTTTCGCGTTTTCGCGTCGGCCTCAGGCTCAAGGATTTGCAAAATTTTGCACATGTCCAAACTCTTTCTCCAATTTGTTCTTTAGAATTGGAAATTTTTTGGCTATAGTCTAAGAAAGTTTATTATCTAACAATCGAACTGTAGGCTGCAAAATATTATTCAACTAGGAAATATTGATTTAAACAAATTTTAATAGATTTCTGAAACTTACCGTTGGAGTGATGCGTACAGTTTTGATATTTGGAACCAATTATGAATTTTGGTTCGAAAAAGCACTTAAAACTAGGCCAATTGATGTGAAATGATGAATAGAGAGAATTATTAAGGTTTTAGATGTTTTTATGCAAGTTAAACTCTGGAATCCGTCGAACTTTAAACATTTTTGACCTATTTTTGACCCATACTTAAGCAAGGGAACTTTTTTTCACGCGGGACATAATACCTGATTTTTTCACTTAAGTCGTTTTTTTCGAGAGCCTATAAAAATTACTTATAGGGGTTGAATTTAAAAAGTATTTAGCAAATAATTGCCAAGAAAATCATGCCAGATGCAGTAAGATAATCTAATATTAAGGATTCTATCACGCATTTCCAAAAAGGCCTTTTTTTAGAGAAAATACACGTGGAACTTTATGAGCTTTGAACAACCCCTGAAAATCAATCGATTTTAAAATTGTAAAAAGAAAAAATACATGCTCACTTCTTTTGAGATTCGAACAAATCTGGGGGGTGAGAACAAAAAAAATTTGAAGAAAAAAATGTGTACCACCCAAATAAGTAAACCTTGATATTTCACTAACCAATGACTAAGGCAAATGTATAACCCATCCTTATACATCATTACATTAACAACAATTAAACTTTGATCAAAGTTATTGAAAAAAAAAATTTCAGGTTCACTTTTTATTATACCATAAGAAAATAAATAAACGATTTTGTGAAATCAAAGACAGATAATTAACTTCAAAAAAATAAATACGTACCAAGTAGGCACGGTAGTTAGTCGTTGTTAGGACATTCTAAAGACATAAGACGTCTCCATACCAACTGAGAGACTCAAAGAAGCTTTATAAGATAAAAGTATTAAAAAGTAAATTCAAAATAGTACATTGTGTATCGAGGGCGTAA
>JAABKJ010013399.1:0-10319 GCA_011634705.1 Andricus grossulariae
TCACAATAATTTCATAAAGATTTCAAAAGAATGCAAGATCTTTAAAGATTTCAAAAAGGGTACAGTACACCAGATTTTGAAAGATTTTACACGATTTAAAAAGGTTTCAACAAATTTTAGAAGATTTCAAACGAACAAAAAAGATTTCACAACGACGGCTTAGGTTCGCCCCCTCGTTTTCCCGTGGCCGAATAGTTAGCTAAAGTGTTTGCATAAGCACTGTTTAAAACCAAATGAGGGCCGACAACTTTTTTCGTGCCATTAGAAATAAGAAAAATTTACTGTCAAATCAATGGTACACAGCTCACAAAACAATGCGATATTGGAAACGAAAGTCATGAAAATGGCTGCCCAAGCGTGCCCCGGAGCTGCGCATGTGCGTCCCGCCAAAAAGAAAATTGTCACGTCATTATAATTATAATGCTTTTTGTAAAGCAAAATAAACAACAGAATATAATTATATAATATATAATTATGTATATTAATAAAAATATCAATAAATACTGTAAATAATATAAAAAGAATGCGTCTTTTCCAACTTCGCAAGTGTCCATCGACGCAGTGCGCATGCACGCTTCTAAAAAATACATAGTTCCAGGTTTTCATTAATATAATCCTTTTTTTTTAACGAAATGAACGACAGAAAGTAAATGAAGAATATATAATTATTTAGATTATAAAAAAATTTATAAATTTGGTAAATAATATGAAGAGTGCGACTTTTTTAACTGCACAAGTGTCCTTTGACAGTGCGCATGCGCACCCCTAAATAAATACATAGTCTCGGGATTTCATTATTATAATACTTTTTTTTTAACGAAATTAACAGCAGAATGTAAATAAATAATATATAATTATTTACAATATAAAAATATTTATAAATTCTGTAAATAATATAAAGAATGCGAATTTTTCAACTGCACAAGTGTTCATCGACAGTGCGCATGCGCATCCTTAAAAAATACAGAGTTTCAGGTTGTCGTTATTATAATACTTTTTTCAACGCAATGAAAAACAGAATGTAAATAAATAATATATAATTTATTATATTATTAAAATTTATTCTAAATTCTGTAAATAATATAAAAAGAGTGCGACTTTTTAAACTGAGTAAGTGTACATCGATAGTGCGCATGCGCACTCCAGAAAATATATTTTTCCAGGTTTTCATACTCATAATGCTTTTAGCGAAAGCAAAATGAACACCAGTAATTATTCTGTATTCGCGTGTATAATGAGATGGTGAAATATTATCAAATTTTAAAGAATGTATTTCTTATTGTAGTATGCGAAAATTATTATCTTACATATTTGATGAAAGTGATATTTCATTCTGAAACTGCAAAATTGCAAATACTAGGTCTTAGGAGGTTTAAAGGAGGGCTTAAAAATACTGGAGGTAGTAGGAGGCATAAAGGAGGACTTGGAAAATACTGGGAGGATGTAGGAGGATTAAAGGAGGACTTGGAAAATACAGTTGAGATTATAGGTGAACTAAAGGAGGACTTAATTCAGAATGCTTCAGCTTTAAGAGAATTAAAATAGGATGTGCAGGCTCAAATAGGCTCAAAGAAGGATTTATCCAGAGTTAGAAGGTTTAATGTAGGCTTAAAATTTCGACTCGGGACCGCACGTCCATACTTAGAGGTTAAGAAGAGAAATGATTAAACTCTTGTGTTATTAAAAAATTTGGTGAAGACAGAAGGTATCGAAAAAGAGTGAAAGGCTTACTACTTTTATAGCAACTTTCCAGAGAAAAAATTTTGTGTTTCAGAAACCCTATATAACAACAATTTTGCACAGATGGAGATTGGAAAGTCAATTTAATCAATTTAGTCTTTTGAATTGTTTATTGATGTTAATGCAATCACAGTCGTACTATAGAGTTTGTTAGTCCACTTTGAGGTCCCCTTGCTGCAGCAACCGCCTCATTAACGTATTTTAAAATACAAGAAGTAATACTAGCACGAATTGGTTTTGCCTCGTTTTCTAATTCAACAATGATCTGCCTACAGAAGGTTCTTGCAAGCTGTAAACAAAATAATAATTTTTTTATATTCATGTTAAAATTTCCTGTATAAATCAAACGCATTACTGGTCTCTTAAATATTGATCGTATAAGATTAGGTTTTATAGACACAAATTATGAAAACTGATGTGAAGGCATCATAAAACCAAAAAAATCTCTGGTAATCAATTGGACCGCTCAGTTATCTGAATGGTAATCTGGGGAAATCCACTTGTAAACCAGGGTAATCCAAACAATCACACTTGTAATCCACTTAAAACCCACTTGCAATCCACTTTTAATCCACTTGTAATCATAGTAAATCCACTTGTAATACTAGAAAAGCTCCTTGTGATCCACTCGTAGTCTAATTTTAATCCAAAGTAATCTACGCAATCCAGAGTAATCTACTTGGAATCTTATATAATCTACTTTCAACCCTAGGTAATTCACTGGCAATCTTGAGTAATTCTATGGTTCCACTTTTAATCTGCATTAATTCTTTTGTCATTGTGAGTTCTCAAAGTAATCCATGGTAATCCGAGTAATAAATTGTAATTCTAGTGATACATTGTAATCCTTGGTAGTACGTTTATAATCCTAGGTAATCCACTTGTAATTCGGAATAATATAAGTAATCTGGCCAATCCACTTGTGAATCTAAGTAACTCACTTGTAATCCTATAATGCTATATAATCCACTTCTAACCCTAGAGTAATAAAGCTTGACAGCAGTATTTTCTCAATTTATAAAAACAAAATTTTCATAAATTACGAAAACGGAATATCTATGTTTTAAAGTGTGACAGTCTTTTTTTTTCGTGTTAGGTGTTCAAAATACGTTCCAAATAATATTGGTATGTACCTTCTTATTATTCATGTTAATCTCGTTTTGGAAAAACCGGTGGCATTTATTGAATGCAGATGTGAGTGAGAATCTCTCCATGTGTCTCCAACAAGTTTGTAAGTCCTCACGCTTTGCTCCTAGTTTCTCCGCAGTCTCTATTGCATCCTAGTGAGAAAGAAGAACAAAATTATCACAGAAATTGTTTAATGTTTTTGATTGAACAAATATTTAGAGATTAAAAATTATTTTCAAAAACTGACCCAAGCAGTATATTGTAATCTATCCATGACGTCACTTATTTTTTTAATACATATGTCAAGTAGACTGGGCGGATCCTGCTGTCCTAGGACTGTCTGTAAGTATAAAAAGTACACTAGATTCTAGGTTTAGGAACAGTGTCGTGGTTGCCTGCAAATAGCCTTATTCCTAAATCACGAGTATCGAAACATAAACAATCAGGGCCGCCTTAACCGTTTTCATAATATTGCGCAATAGACTCGACTAAGTACTCGCACACTGCGGCCCTTCCGAGGCGGTGGTTGTGACCGTCTCTGTCCCTGCGCGCTGAGAAACTGCGTGAGCCAGCTATTCTAGGAATTCCTAAACCGTGAGTTCCTGACCCAAAAGTCTGGTGTGATGATACAATTAGACTGAAATATTGTTTTAAAATTTACTGTAGAATTTTTAGTGTATATAAAGTAAATACATATGAATATATGTTTGATTATAGGAAAGTTTAAGAGAGAATGTCCATGCTGAACTTACAAAATCATAATTCATCTCATCGACTTTCTTCTTCAATTTGATATTGAATTTTATGCGAAAACGCATCGGAACATATACCCTGAATATGAATTCCACAATCATTTGAAGCTCAAAAGATGGTTTTGACGCCGCGATATATTTTCTCATTATCCTATTTACGAAAGTATTACATCGTGCATGATTGAGAGGACCTGGATCTTGAAGACTTAGATCATGAGAGCAGTTACCAGATTTTATAGCATGTGAAATTTCTAAATGATATTTCTGATCTTTACTCAATATTTGCAAAATTTCTTCAGTAATTTTAGGTAATTCTGAATCTATTGCATGGAAGGAAACTACAGGAAGCTTTTCACATCCAGAAAGCGTAGACCCAAAAGGCCCTGGAAATTATTTGGGACCAGATGTTACTCCATCTACGTGATGGAAAAGACATTGCAATGGAAGTTCATTGAAATAAAGTAGACAAATGATCCATTGAAAGGATCTATCAAGTTTTTCTTTAATTTTGCGAATGACACCACCTTTCCGTCCTGTGTTAACAGCAGTACCGTCTGATCCAACAACAAGAAGTTGACTCCACCCTCCGTTAATTTCGTTTTCCCCAAAATCGAATAAACGTTTACAAAGGTCTTCTGCAATTCCAGATTTTTGAGTAGCATGACCTAAATACTGAGATCCGAGTTCTCCGACAAGAGAAATATGCTTACAAATCAAAATTTTACGATAAAACTTCTTGTCGTCTTGAGCATCAGTTAGAGTTTCATTCTTTCGACCATCAAAGTATAAACCTAGATGTGGCGATTTCTTACGTACTGCTTCTATCAGATCCTTCTGGACCTAGTTTCATTCTCTTCTGATTTTGTTTTTATCTATAATTAGAGAAGGTTCAAGGATATTTGCATCTTTGAATGCAGATGACACAATAAGTGCCGTAGCACGACATCTGACACGAAATCTTTGGGATACGACAGACGTTTCTTTAAGAAGAATCCGGGATTGATTAGAAGAGCTCATTTTTTATTTTTTGGCAGGAACATATTCTTCTTCTTTGTCACTAATTTCTGAGTCAGATTGTGATGAACCTTTTTTCACCTCTAATATAGAGGAAGAACATGAAGCCTCAATATTATCATCGAGAGAATATTTATTCTTTTGCTTTACAAGTCTAAGATTTTCAGAATCACATCTTCTTACTCTTTCTTGCTGTTTTTTGATTCAGGAACGTCTAATGTACTAATTTTCCCCAATCTTGGACCCCTCTGATCAAAAAGAAAAGCCTGTTCGAGTATGGGTACTTTCTTATCCATTGGGCATCTGCAATTTTTAAAGACAGCACACTTGCATGCAGCAATGTCGAAAAGCTTTTTCGCAGATGGCTTGGAATCGTCTACTTGTCTTTTTAATAATGAACTTTTTCAATAAATTTTGAAGAGTTCTTAGCATCTGATATATCTCGTGATAATTATGTATCATTTGAACTACTCGGGTATGTGACACAGTTGGGATAGACGCTTTTATATATATTGTCTCTACTTTTTTAGCCACATTATAGGCAATTACTGAAGAAGGGGATTCTTTATTTCCTCCAAAATCTGTTTCCAGTTTGACCCTTCCCCATTTGCAGCATAAGATTGCATTTTCAATGAAAGGTAAATGACGTTCTACTAAATCTTTCGCATCCCCGAAAAGTGGACATTTGATAGTCTGCCATGAAGAAAATTTCGTGCGTTTCGAAATGACAAAGAAAATTTCAAAGTCAAAGCAATCTATTTGAATCTTCAAGCGAGTGATTTATGTGTTTTTCACGCTAAAAGTATCAGCTGAGTAAGTTTCCGTGTGAGTGAGCACACCAAAAACAAATAAACGTCAATACAATAGTCGATCACAGCAGAAACAAGCGAACGCCGAATACAGCAACTAAGAAAACTAAGACCATAAATACTAATATAAACTAAAATTAGAGTTTTATAGGCGTTGGCCCAACCGTTCGTGAATATACATTTTTAGCTAGTTTTCTCTTTTTCCTTACTTCATTTTGCAAGGCCATATTTACAAATAACTGAATAAGGAGTGTAATGTCTTAACATTACAACACTAATTGACAATAAAAAGATCAAAATTACCGATTTGGAATCTATTTTAAAATTTCACATTTTGTCATTAGTAAACAACCAAGATGACATTACGTATCCTTGACTGAAACCTTGCTTGATATCAAACCAATCAATCAGTTGTCCATTTACCTTCACATTAGCTTTACTACCTATAAATATTGTTTCCATTGCTTCTACATTCAATTTACTTTATAAATTCTTTTTTCTCAGGGTAACAAATTCACAGAAAGCTTTTTTGTTTCCTCTCGAACTTTTTTCTGTGATCTGCCTCAAGCTAAATATTTCGTCCACACATGATCTTTCTGTTATAAATTCATATTAGACTTCCTAGATATTTTTCTTAATCTCCGCACATTCAGTCAAAAAATCTTCACCGTCTTAAAGAATTACAGCGGTGATATCATCTACATTATATACCAGGAGCCTTACCATTCTTTAAGTTCTCAATTATAGCTCTAATCTCACAGGTACCTTGAATTAATTTTTTGTAAAAGTCACTAAAACCGTCATTCTTTCCTTCTCTATCCCATACCACTTCACCACTGCTATTACTAATTCCGACTTACTCTATAATACTTGTTCCTTTTTTAGTGTCCTTGATTAATTTCCAAAATCGTTACCTATTTCCTTCAAACTCGGTTTTCTGTTTCTTATATTTTTCTGCTTGCATTTCACCTTTGTTTTTAAACTAGTATTCATACTTTTTTCTCGTGATTACCAAGACCCGTAATATTTAACGTTCTTAGATACGCTTACTTTTTTTTGTTTACAATTACGCAGATTTTATCATTCCACCAAGAATCACCAGTCATTCTTCCTACAAGCGCTCTACCACACACTTCAAGTTCTCTATCTTGATTCGCGTCTGATTTGTCCTTTTATTCCTGTTTTTTCTCCATCGTTGACCTAGGTTCATTTACGAAACAGGAGGTAATTACCAGTTCCAAATTCAGAGCCTCTCATAACCCTTGTGTCTCTTACTAGCCCGCTCAGTCTCACACCCGCAACAATAAAATAAATCATAAAGTGGTTTTCATCTTTGCACCAAGTGTACAAGTGGATCATTTTATGTCTGATCAAAGTATTTGTAATAAACAAGCCCTTTTCTAAGAATCAGCAAAATAATATGTCCCCGTTATCATTTATTTTTGGATCTCGGAAATAACCTAGGACCCTGTTCGTACATTCGCATTGCACTCCAACAAATCCATTCATATCTCTTAGTAGAATAATCTTTCCCCCTTGATTGCAAGTACCTAGAATATAATTCAAACTGGCCCAGATTTTAGATTCGTTATTAGAAAGGAAAGTCTTTAAACCAAGTAAATGCCTCTTCAATGGTTTCCGACTCAAAGGAAAAATGGGTTTTCGAGATTATGCACTGATTATCGAACTTTAAATAAACTTCTTTTACGTGACAACTACCCACTTACTCTTATTGAAGACGAGCTAGACAAGCTCCGAAAAAAAAGTATTCCAGCATACTCGATCTTAAGGATGGTTTTCACCATATTCCAGCTGCTAAGAACTCTTAAATATGTCATATATCTTGAGGATAATATGATCGCGAGCGAAACCTTGGAGCAACACTTCTGTACGTTAGAGTAAGTTTTTCCACTTATGGTCGAGATCAAACTGGCACTGAGAATTGAAAAATGTAAATTCATTCAAACTGAAATAGAATACTTATGTTATAAAGTTTCTGAAAAGGGCGTAGCAGCTGCGGAAAGAGGCACAGCAGCAGTAACCAATTTTCCATTTCCGCAAAACACACATGATGTCCAAAAATTCCTTGGCCTCTGCTCCTATTTCCGGAAATTTATTGAAGAGTCATTATCGCCAAATCATTGTATGATTTACTGCAAAAGCACGCCAAATTTGAATTCACAGAATTAGAATTGCAATCATTTGAAACTCTTAAGAAAAAATTGATCTCAGTCCCAGTTCTCAGCATTTACAATCCGAATAACGAAACAGAACTCCACTGCAGATAAGCAACTGCACCTGATTTTTTATTTCTCAAGAAGAACTTCCGATTAGGAAACCAGGTACCACAGATTCGAGTTGAAAACTCTCGCAATTGTTTATCTCCGACGATTTAAAGTGTACTTGCAGGGTATTAAATTTAAAATGCTCACGGATTGTAAATCTCTGAAACAAACTTTAGACAAAAAGGACGTTAACGAGAGAATCTCAAGATGGGCTTTAGAATTAGAAAAATGCGAGAAAACCATCTCACATAGATCAGGCTCCAAAATGTGTCATGTGGATGCATTTAGTCGAAACATTATGATCGTCGAAGAAAACTTATTCGAGTCAAATCTAGTTATCTGTTAAAATCGAGACAAGAAAATTGGTGAATTACGCGAGAAACTCTAGAAAACGGAAGACAAATTGTACGAAATAAGGAACGGAATTTTATATCACAAGCATGGTGACGAGCTTCTTTTTTATGTCCCGGAGGAGATGACGAATCATGTGATTCACAACTACCACGATAACTGAGGGCACCTAGCGCGCGAGAAAATCGCGAATCCGACTATGAACAATTACTGGTTCCCAAACCTTATGACTAAAATTCAGAATTATATCAGCAATTGCTTGAAATGTACTGCGTTCTCTCCGATTACTGGCAGGAAAGAAGGTCTCCTAAACCCTATTCCCAAAGGTAATGTTTCATTCTCGAAATTTCACATCGACCACTATGGTCCAGTAGACAGGAAACTGTTCGCTAAACAACATGTTCTTTTGTTAATAGACGAATTCGAAGAATTTAAATACTTTCTGTATGATAATAATATAGAAAACGTTTTGATTGCAACGGCTTCTCCTGAAGCGAATGGTCAAGTCGGAAGGGTGAATCGAGTTTTGGGTCCGATGCTCGCGAAATTGTCAGACCCAACGACAAATAAATATTGGTATAAAATACTTCCAGAAGCCGAGTTCGCTTTAAACAAAACGATCTAAAAATGGAATGGAGAAACGTCTAGCAAACTTTTCTTTGGGGTAAACCAACATGGCAATGTCGTCGATGTTTTGGGCGGAAGTTTGGAACAAGCTCAACGTAACGACAAAGTTAGAGATTTGGAAAAGTTGAGAGCCATTCGGTAAGAGAAAATTAAGAAAATCCAGGATTATAATAAGCAATATTTCGATGAAAAGCGAAAGAATCCAAATGAACAAGAATGTGGTGATTATGTATTAATCATTCCGGTATCAAAAGGCCCGTATGAGGTCCTTAATGTTTTAAGAAACGATCGGTACGTTAGCAATATGAGGCCTTGGCCTCCTAGTAATTAGTTTCAACCCTTTTATGATTTGATTAACTTTTTTTTGATTGTTAATTAATTTCCAATTAAGTTCTAAAAGTTCCATGTGATTCTTAGTAATAAAACCTATTTGAAACCAAACGCCTTTCACGCGTATCATTAGATTCTTGACAATGGAAACCTCCCAGATGGTAACATTTAGAGAGTAAGCGAATATTCGTATTTTGTGAATTCGATGGGGTGATACTCAATAATACATAGATTATTTATTATTCAATGCGATAATTGAAGATTTACCAAAATTGGTGAGTAACTCACTTCGAAGGCACAGAAAGCAAATAAGCTGAAGATCGCAAACTTCATGATTAAACAAAAACCGTCCAACCTCTACGATGAATCAGACTTATTTCATCTCAATGTATGAAGTTGCGTTTTTATACTAAATACCTATAACGTGGAATATTGACTTTGATTACGTAAGAGCTGTTCATACGAGAAGAGTTGGGGAAAAATCACGAAATTATTATGATTTAAAGCCACGGAAAATAAACGTTGGATGAAAAAATATACTTTGCTACAATATCTGTTTTACTTTTCTGACATCAATGTTAATTTCAAGGGACTTCCCCTGATACCTATGAGGTCAATAATGTTGAAAAAAAGTTGTTTTTAATTGTTACTCATAATAATGGGCAAGTGTTCGCAGCATGAAGTTGCTTCTGTTCGCAACTAATACATTCTGTTCGCAGCATGAAGATAGTTAGTAGTGGTGCTTTTATTTTTTTCATCATTTTTTTTAGATTCAATAATAATTTAAAAATTGAAAATCAATTTTGATCATTCAGATTTAGGTAGTCATGGTAAATTTTGATAAACTTTGGACTGACACAACAGTCATATCACTCATACAACTATGAAAAATTTTTAAGTTGAATTCGTCGGTAATGTTTTGCAGTTCAGAATTTAAATTGTATAAGTAGATTATAAAAATATGTTTTTCACATTTTAAAATAATTATACAAATTTATATATTCAATTAATTCTTTGGATTGACTTGAAACTTATTTTACTCATAAAATTATGAAAAGGTTACAAATTTACTGTGCCGATAATTTCTTTTCGCTAGTAATTCAAATTTAATAATGTGCTGAAGAAATTAAAACATTTTGAATCTATTTGTGAATTGTAAATCCTTTCAGGCTAATAAACACGATTTCATATATTATATTTGAAATTTTTTCAATCCAAACGTTCAGAATTAACGATAAATAATATTATATTATATATTATATAATATTATATTATATTATTAT
>JAABKJ010013400.1:0-10319 GCA_011634705.1 Andricus grossulariae
GAGCAATTCACGCCTACCCCGAAAGGGAAACGGCTTAATGATATAATAATAATAATAATAATAATAATAATAATACTGTTTAACTACATTTTATTTAAAATTGTTTATTTGGAAAGTGTTAAGAGTTTTTATTTTATACGTGCAAATTATTGAGCGTTTGAGTTAAAAATCTTTGATTAATAATTTTGTTAAGCTCTAATTACTTCAAATGAAAAAATGTTCAGCTCTAAGAGTTCGCTTTTTTTATTTTAATGACCGTGAAGTTTTTGCGAACTAGGAAATGACCGGGGATTTTTGTACTCGAATAAAACGGCTACCTTGTTATATTTTGAACCTGTCTTTCAGAACAGGTTCATCACGCTTCGCTATTCTTATCAGAAAATTGAAAACTAAACAAAGCATCCAAAAGATTTCTAATTAGGAGATGGATAAAACCTGGATCACCAATAACACCAACATCCTTCAAATCATGATTGGAATCTGGAAAGTTTCTTCAACATCACCAGAAAACTCACCAGTCCGTAGTGCCTAATATCTACCCTAAACTACCTTCCAACTAAAACAAATATTGCAGAATCTAAAAGTCAAGTCGATGAACTAAATATTCCCGTTCTTTAAAAAGCAGCACAAACATTCCGGATTCGAATCCGCCATCAACCTCGTTTCTCTTTCGCCCATCGCATCGGTTTTGTTTTCAGACAAAGCAGTGTAACTTAGTTACTTGAATTTCAGAGCCGCATTATATCACGCACAATATATGCATCCAGTGTCGTACTCGCCACTTTGCTACCTCGCCACCCAAAGAGAGCAACCTCCAAATACCCCTATCAAGTTCTAAAGCAACCTATTAACCCCTTCTAAACATCACCTTGAAAAATAATCACTCTCCAACCTTGACTTTTTCTCATTTCGCACAGTAGGAAAAATATCGATCATAGGCCCGAAGAAGGCTGCTTAATTATTCAAGCAAGCACCCTCTTTTTCCAAAAGCACCTTCTTTCTCCCCTGCAGGGTTTACACCACTGGCCTCGGGGAGGGGTTGCAACTCGCTAGGGGTGGCTTACAACCCCCAGCGCCATCTGTTCCGTGCTTTTCGCTGTCAGTGACCGGCCACCCTCCGAAGATCCGTGTTTTGTGTCCGGACCTCCCGATAATCGAGGCGCCCAAGTCCTCCCAATTCGGTGCTTTGTGCCTTAAAACCAGTGACCGGCGTGTGTCTTGAGTGCAGGTGAAAAAGGTAAATTAATAAACTCAATCTCCTTTTTGTTCTAAATCAACCAACCAACATTTCACGATGCTTTCCAATGTCGAGGGATACATTAACGTGTTGGATCGATTCCCTTTCTTGAGTCGTGAGGGGACATGCTGCGCCTGCAGATACAACCATCGCTTTTATCCCCTTTGACCATTTGATTCTCCTCAATTTTTATTTAAATCCTCGCCTCAAATCCTCTAGTTCATCATCATTCCTTTTCCTTTGGGTCATTCCTTTTGTATTATAAATTATCATTTCTTTTAGGCATACTTATCACGTATCACGTTGTTGGATTCTTATTCTATTAGTTCTCCCAGTTGTAGGTGACTCATATGTAATCCTCATACGCTTGAAAAATTTCGGAGGTGATTCATGAGGGTGAATTCGATACGTGACACTTGGGCTCTTTTAAAGTTTGCAACGTGGGGTGAAATGTGCACGAGGAACCATGTGTAAAACAAAAGGACACGTTATCTTCTTGTGGAAATCTGTTATGAGGGTTTTTTTTTCTTTTTTTTCAAGCAGAGGTTTTTTTCATCAGGTTTGAATAAGTTTGTCTGCATTGGTTGAAAATAATGGCCACAAAAGGTGTTGATATGTAAGCGCAGTGTACAGTAGAGCTTTCCTCAAGATCGAAGTGGTGAAAGTTGCCAAAAATCATAAGAGCTACTGCGCACGAACCACGATACGGAAGTTTTTTTTTGCTTGGAGATGAGTGCTGACACCCTTGAATGTGTGTTCTGTCCTTTCGGAAAACGAGTTCGAAATTTTTTTTCGCACTCTGAAGAAAAGCTGTTTTATAGAATGGAGAAATCTTGGACTTTTTATTATTTATGTATCATATTATGGATAGAACTGGTCAAAACAAAATAAAATGTGTTTTTTCATGTTTCTAAGTTTTGTTGAACTAACCAAACAGGTTTTTCAGTGGAACTGATTCTTTATTTAAGTTTTAACCTGATGATTTCTAGACAAAGTTTTGATAACATCTATTCTGAGTAGCAGAGAAAAGAACAACACAATGTTGTGTCAACTCTATCGGACAAGTTTATTAAAATCTTCAAATCCCAAAGTTTCGGAAATACACAATTTCCATCATCAGGGGAACCAAATATACATAAATCTAAAAAAGTGTAATAATAATCTTACTAATTCATTGAGATGAACAATTTAGAATTGTGCCTAAACATGACTTCTCTGACCCAACTTAAGCAAAAATAAGATTATTTATTTGCAAATCAAATTGTAATATTTTTTTTACAGAAATTTCATACATTAAATTTTTAATTAACACCCGTTGATATATCTTTTTAACTTTACTACTGATTTTTCTAAAATTGAACCCAAATCATAATGAACTTTACTCAAAAAGATGACTAGGATTTTCGTAACTAAATCGCAAGTGTTTTTTACACCTTTTAAAATTTTTTATCTCAATAAATTAGTAAGATTGTTATCACACTTTTTTATATTTATGTAAATTTGGTTCCCCTGTTGATAGAAATGGTGTATTTCCGAAACGTTGGGTTTTGAAGATTTTAATAAACTTGTCCGATAGAGTTGATACAACATTGTGTTGTCCTTTTTTCTACAATTTTGAATTCTCGGACTTTAAAGACTCTTATATCTATTCTGAGATTATTTAAAGTTCTATATGAAAGCGCCTGCTACAAAAAATTGAAGCAAAATAAAATGTTTGTAAAACTAATAAAATTGTTAAAGAATAGAGAAAAAATCCCCTGAGTTTGAGAAACATGAATAAATATTTGAGATTTTTATAGATGTTAAACTAATTATTGGATTATGACTTTAAAATGATATGTTTATTTTTGAAAGGATTAGATATCTGATCAAATGCTAAATTTTTTTATTTTATTGACGAAACATTCCCTGTTTTTAGTCTGATCTAGTTTTGATCATAAAACTAAATGTACCAGTCTACAGAATCTGAAATTATACTGGTATCTTCTCTTGCAATTACAAATGAACCAAATTTTAAATATAGAACTTTTTAAAATAGAAAAATTTTAAATAGGATGCTTTAGAAATGAAATTTTGTTAATGAAACTTTCAAAATTATAAATTTAAAACTGAAGCGTTTTCAAGTTGAACTTTTTTTAAATATTTCAAACATTGAATATTAAACAATTTTTTATTTAGTCAAATTTTTCATTTTTTCACGAAGTGTCTCGACGTCTCGAAATACAGGATAACTAATCCAACATTTTTCATAAGCTCTGCTAGTCGTCATGAAAATTAGGGACAACTAGACACAGCCAATTTTTTAATATTTTATTTTCATTAATTTTCTTATAAATGACAAAAAAATTGAAAGTGGATGTTTCATTATAAGTTATGATTAAAGATGATTTTGGCAAAACTTGAAACAAGAATCTTCTGAAATATTCGAAATATTATTAATCAAAGTATAACATTGTAATTTCGTATCACACTTAGGGGCCGTGCATAAATTACGTGACGTTTTTTTTCGGGGAGGGGGTCATGGTTTTTCATGCTGTCTTACATGGAAGGGGGTTTACGTGGTCGAAAGTTAAACTATTTTGTTGAAAATTGAAGATTCATCATTTTAGTTAAAAATTCATTTCTTTGGACGAAAAGTTAACTATTTTGTTGAAAATTCGTCTTTCTGGTAGAAAATAATTCCTCTTGGTTCAAAATTAATCTATTTAGTTGAAAATTGATATACTTCTTTGAAAATTCGTCTTTTTTTTATGATTTTAATCTTTTTGGTTAAAAATGGAACTGATAGGTTGAAAACTAATCTGTTTTAGTTGAAGATTCATCGTTTTTGTTGAAGATTCGTATTTTTCGATTGAATTCAACTGTTATAAATTAGAAATTAAAATGTGTTTGAAATATCGACTATTAAATTTTGTCTTGCAAATTTAAGTATTTCGTAGGAAATTTAATTGTTTTGTAGAAAATCGTTTTTTTTGTTCTTGAAAATTATTTTTTTTACAAAACAAATTTAACTTTTACATTTTTGGTTAAAAATTGATCTTTTTTAGTTTAAAATTTAAACTATTTGGTTAAAAATGTATGTATTTTCTTAGAAATTCGTTTTTTTTTGGTGAAAATTCGTCTTTTTTGGTTAAAAACTTCACTAATTTTGTTGAAAATTCGTTTTTTTTGTTGTTAAAAATGAATTTTTAAACTGAAAATTTAACAATTTGGTTGAAAGTGAAATTTTTTCTTGAAAGTTCAACTATTTTGTAGAAAATTATTTTTTTTTGTATGTGAACTTAATTTAAAAGAATGAAAATTTAACTATTCCATTTTGGGTTAAAAATGGTTCTTTTTTAATTTAAAATTTCAACTATTTCGTTGCATTTATATAATTGCTTTAAAATTCTTCTTTTTTGAGGGAAAATTAATCTTCTTTGTTAAAATTCAACTATTTGGTTAAAAATGTATGTATTTTGTTGAAAATTCAAGAACTTGGTCTAAAGTTTTCTTTTTTTTGAGAATTCGTCTTTTTTCGTAGGAAATTATTCTCCTTGGTTGAAAATTCAACTGTGTTGTAGAAAGCTCTTCTTTTGAACTTGAAAATTCAACATTTTAGATGAAATTTGTTTTCTTCATTGACTGACAAATTTTTCTTGATTGAATATTGAGGGACCATTCACAAAATACGTACTACATTTTTCAGGAACTTTACCCCCCCCCCACCCCACCACTGGTTGAAAATGTATGTGTTTTGGTTGAGAATTCAAATATTTTATTGAAAATGCACCTGTTTTGGTTAAATTCAACTGTTTTTATTTAAAATAAAAATCTTGTTTTGGTTAAATATTCAACTACTTGGTTGCAAGTTATACTTCATTAATTCATAAAAAACAGTAAGATTTTACCAAACCTTCTCTCCCCCCAAATCGTCTGACGTAATTTTTGTATGACCTCTAAATAAATTCACGAAAAAAACGTAGTCAGCAAAAGTTACATAAGATAGTGGGGGAGGGGCATCAAAATTTACGGACCCTAGCAAAGGAAGGTACGTGGTTCAAAAGTTCAGAAAAAAGTTTTGCGTAATTTATGCACGGCCGCTTACCCCTATCGACACTACTCCTCGAAAATATTTTGCATTTTTTTCGACTTCTTTACTGCAAACATTAGCTGAATGATTACAAAAATAATCTCGTTCGGAATCTCGGCTATTATGGATTTGTGTCAGATTTGAAGTCGCTTGATAAAGTTTCGTGTGATATTTATTAGTCACGATATGTTTCCGGAAGGACCCTAATTTCAGCATGTCCATGTCCTCCATGAATCATGCTACCTCAACCCTTAACCAACACCTATCTAGAGTTCTATAGACATTTTGCATATCCCTGTACTCCTTTAATCAAAACCTCACTAAAGAAGCCTGCACGAAGAGAGGGGAAGTTGATTATCGCAAGAACGAACGTCGCTGGCCTTTCGATAAAAACGATTCTCCACTCGATTCTCAGAATCAGGATTTGATCAAAAGTTATCTTTCAGGCACGAAAAACTTTCTCAGGAGGGAAGTTAATTTGCCGAACTTGCGAAATCCTTGCTGGGTCAGCGAAAATATTTGCTTCTCCGGAATATTTTTACATTGACAGAGTTCAAGAAGTCTTCGAAATTCAAGTAGTTTTTATATCGAGCATCTAATTAAGCTGGCTTATGGGAAAATTGTATTGGCTTATGATGCAGGATATTTTATTGCTTATATTCAAACATCGTATCCTTAACTTGGAACTTATTCAATTCTGAATGATTCCAATTTAATATCGTCGAATTATGAACGCTTCATTGTTAGAAATATCTGTAGGAATTTTCAGAGACGCGTCACTGAAGCTTTATGCAGAAACCGTTTCTAAATTTTCCTAAACAGGAACAGAAATTTCAGCAACGGTAATTTTTACTTACTGTCACTAAAAATTTCAAAGGATTAAAAAATGTTTTTGGTTAATTAATTTTAATATAAAATATGTAGTCTATATTTGTCCTGACAATATAAATAGTAAGAAAACATAAGTGAAGTTAATATAAACAAATTGGATTCATTGAGTATATTATGTAAAAAATCATTCACATATAAACTTCGCCTACATATAGACTTATTATAATTTACATTGTCAAGACAAATATATACTGCAAATTTATATTAAAATTAATGAACCAACGGAATGACTCAAAATCACAGATATAACCCATCTATCCAAGAGGGCATCATTTGACGTAAACAGCGGACTCACTGGATTGAAACCTGGGTTAATTATTAATTTACGCATCTGCTGCTAGTCACTTGTGGTCCTGACGTACCTTTTTAGAGGTTCATTTACGAGGCAGATGATCGCAGTATCTTGTAACTATTTCACTGCGATGATAATTCGCTCATCAACCGAGCTTCTAGGACCTAGGTCGTTACCTTCACTCGCGATTTCCAAACTTTTTTCAGTTTCTTCTTCTTGTGCAAATTTCGAATCCTTTTCACGCTTGAGATCATTCATTATCGGAAAAAATAGGTTTACTGCATCGTTATAATTCAACACGACCGTTTACAGTGCATTGCCGCCCATGACCACAATCACCATGCTTTGTCCGCATCGAACGCGATCGAGAAGCGAGGAGTGCGCAGTTAGCAACTGCGCACTTCTTCGGTCACGATAACTTATATTTCTGTTACCATTTAGGAATTTTAAGAAAAAATTTGTAATTTTCAGATACCATTTCTGAACGTTGATAAAAGTTTAGTAAATTTACTATAAAAGTTACTAAATTTCATTCGCAACAACCTAATTTCTTAAATTTCAGTTACTTTAGTATCCTAAATATGTCGGAATTTTCCGAATATTTCTAACAGTGTTCAATTTAAAATTTCTCAAGTTGAAAAATTTTCAAATTATAATGTTCAGACTTCACACTCTTTCCCCCATTTCCCTTTTTTGAAGAATTCCTCTTTTTCCAATGTTTTCAACAAATTTCCCCTTTCTCGACTTTTTTCTCATTTTTTCGCTCAAATGCGAACCCAGACTTAATAGAACCCAATAAGAAAATCCAACTATTTTTGGTTAAAAATTAATTCTCTTCAATTGAAAAGTCTACTATTATATATTTTTGCTTCAGAATTCATCCTTTTTGGTTTAAAGTTCTACTAGCTAGTTGAAACTTTAATTATTTTGTTGAAAATTCAACTATTTTGGTAAATAGTAATCTTTTTTTGTCGAAACTTCAAAACTGATTTACTGCATACTTCACCTAACCTCCAGTAAAATCTACTAAACTCTGATTATTCCATACGCTTGCAAATTTTACTGGAAGTTAGGTGAAATGTACAGATAGTCAGTAGATTTAAGTGATTTTGTAAAATCTAATAAAAAGTCATGTCCATATTTGTACCGATCGTGTTGTATACGGATCCTTTCTCTGCGTGAACTGTTCTGTTGAACATTCGTCTTTTTGGATAGAAAATTCGTTCCTTTGAATGGAACATTCATCTTTTGGTATAAAAGTAGTCTTTTTTAGTTGAATGTTAATTCGTTTTAATTGAAAAGTCTACAATTATTATTTTGTTTCATAATTCATGTCTTTGGTGGAAAATATAATTATTTCATTGAAAATTCAACTATTTTGTTAAAGTTTTCCTTTTTGGTTGAATATTCAACTAGTTGGTTGAAAGTTAAACTGCTTTGTAAAAAATTAATTTTTTTGGTTGAAGATTGTTTTTTGACTGAAATTTTTTTCTTATTTGCAAATTTGGCTTTTGGGTTTAAAAATTCATTTCTTCTAATTAAAAATGCAACTTTTTGTTTTAAAATTAATAGTTTTTCGATTGAGGATTGTAATTTTGTCTTCTTTTATTGAATTCGACTGTTTTTTACTTAAAATTAAAATCTTTTTTAGATGAAGTATCAACTACTACATTTTTCGTTAAGAATTTATCTTTATTGGTTGATTCATTTCTGCGGTTGAAAATCTTTTTTTTTTTTTGTTGAAAATTAATTTTTTGAACTGAAAATTCAAGTATTTCATTTTTAATTGAAAATTGATTTTTTTAGTTAATAATTTAACTATTCTGTTAAAAATTTGTCTTTTTTGGTAGAACATTAATATTTTTGGTTGAAATATTTGTTTGTAACTGAAAATTTAACTATTCCGTTTTTAATTGAAAATTGATTTTTTTAGTTGAAAATCTAACTATTCTGTTAAAAATTTGTCTTTGTTGGTAGAACATTAATATTTTTGGTTGAAATATTTTTTTGTAACTGAAAATTTAACTATTCCATTTTTGGTTTGAATTTGTTCTTTTTCAGATGAAAACTCATCTGTTTGGTTTAAAATTCGTATTTTTCGGTTGAAAATAGCTCTTTTTGATTGAAATATATTTTTTTAATTGAAAATTTAACTATTCCATTTTTCATTTGAAATTATTGATCTTTTTTCGTTGAATATTCAACTATTTGGTCGAAAATTCACTTTATTTGTTGAGTACTTATAATATCGAGTTGAAAATTAAACTTTTTTTTAGAAATTCCTGTTTTTAGCTTGAAACTTCCAACAATTTATTTCGAAATTTTGTTTCAAATATCAACTATTACATTTTTCATTGAGACTTCATCTTTTTGTTAATTTTTTTTTTTTTTTTCTTAATTTCAACTATTCGTTTGAAAATTGAACTCATTAGTTAAAAATTCATCTGTTTTGGTTGAGAATTGAAGTATTTCGTTGAAAATTCGCTATTTTTAGGTTGAAAATTCAAGTGCTTGACTTGACAATTTAGCTATTTGTTTGAACATTCGGGATTTTTATTAAATATTCATATTTTCGGGTTATCAATTACTATTGATAGAAAACTCGCATTTTTTACTTGAAAATTCAACTATTTGGTTCAAAATGCACCTGTTTGGTTGAAAACTAAACTGTTTTGGTTGAGGATTCAACTATTCTGTTAAAAATGCATCTTTTTTGGTTGAATTCAACTGTTTTTGATTTAAAATAAAAATATTTTTGGTTAAAGTATCAACTATTACATTTTTCATTGAGAATTCAAATATTTTGTTTAAAATTCATAGTTTCCAGTTGAAAATTTAACGGTTTTGTAAAAAAATTGTGCTTTTGGCTTGAAGATTCAACAATTTGGTTGATTTTTTTTCTTTCTTGACTGAAAAGTCTTTCTAGGTTGAAAATTCAATTTTTTTTTTTTGGTTCAACATTCAACTATTTTGTTGAAAATGTATCTTTCTTGGTTCGAAGTGAACCTTTTTGTTGAAGATACATCTTTTTGGATTAAAAGTCTATTTTTTTCTAAAACATTCAAGTTTTTAGCTTGAAAAATGAAGTCATTTGTTGAAAATTCGTATTTCTGCGTTGAAAATTCAAACTAAATTAATTTGATTTAAAAGAATGTATTCCCCTATATGCGTGGAAAATTACCCTATTTCCTCTGCTGTTTTGATAGCATTTTGGGCTGCGAAGTCTGAATTTTGTCTAATTTGAAAAGTATCATTTTAAAATGGTCATCTCTGAAGACATTTTAACCAGTTCAATCTGAAATTCTACAAGTACGAAGATAAATTGAATAAAAAGCAGGTTCGTTCAAAAGTCACTTCTTGTCTAGAAAATTACTGGAAATAGGTCAATTTTGCGTTAGTTAACTGTGCCCTGGTGTTTAATGTGTGTACACACTCGAGGTCGACACTTTGACTGAACAGTGTTGATCAACCACTCATCTCATCACCACAGGATCAAAGTGATAGATTTATTTTGTCACAAAGCTCTGCGTTTTTAAACACGAATGGCCGATCTCAATTCATTAAAAATTTGCCATAAACTAGATACCTACATGGAATATTTTAGAACAATGGCAACATTTTAATCCATTGGACCATTATCTCAGGAATGAATATTGGTATTTATTATTGACTTTAATATTGGTTTATTTTGGCACTTTAATTGTCGTTAAATTATATATTCTTGTATACTGAGGCCAATAATGGACATCAGTATTTTTACATTCTCATCCAGAGAAGGTATTAGATTTGTGTAAAATTTGACCCCCCTGTTTTTTGTCAAATGTCCA
>JAABKJ010013401.1:0-10318 GCA_011634705.1 Andricus grossulariae
AAAAGTATCCTGACCAGTACCCGGTCGGCTCCCGACCATGAAATCTAACCAGGGTTGGCCCGGCCGGTAACCGGCCGACTCCCGAACATGAAATATAACCAGGGTTGGCCCGACCGGTAACGGGGCGGCTCCAGACCATGAAATACCAACAGGGGTAGCCCGGCCGGGATACGACCAGAACCCTTGTTGTAGTAGGGCGAACCGGGGCAATTTCTGCACGGGCCAAATGAATCGTCTTATCCAAATTCTACGAGTATAATTGCAAAAAAAGTTTCACAGAATAAAATGAGCCATTGTTTAATAATTTTTAATAAAAATTTTATTTATTGAATTAGATTGTTGCCTGATTCACAAGAGTAGAATTTTGAAATAATATATTATCTGCTGTTGAGATTGGTGAATAAAAAATGAGGTTTAAATAATTTATTCACGAGAAAATTTGGAAAATAAAAAAATAATATATGATGTATTTTCATTTAGATTCATAGTGATGTGAGTTTCATGTGAGTTTCATCCGGTGAGTTTTGTCACCGCTAAAATATTTCTTTCTATAATTTTTTTTTTTATAATATAAAATAATTTGTTCACAATCAAACATTTTTTTTACAATTCGAACATTTTTAACTTTTAACGACACATAGCTTCAACATCCTCATTTAGGAATTTTAAAAATTTTTAACGAATTTTGTAACCCTAAGTTATTTCTCGGATCTTTTGGTCACTAAAATTTAAAAAAATGTAAGCTTATGAAGCTAAAAAAATGAAAAATTTTAATTGTTGAAAACAAAACTGCAGATTAAACAATGAATGTGAAACAATTGAGTTTAAAATTGAAGTAATATCAAGTTAAAACCAAAAATTGTAAGATTTATTAATTTAAATATGCTTCTACCTATAAGTTTCATTCGCAATAAATTACCTGAATGCCAACTGGAAATGCCAAAAAATCACAAATAAAAAACTACCGTTCATAAAAAATATAAAATCGTTGTAAATCTGACCATAGCATACTTAGGGGCTCATTTAGAGCCAATTTAATGCCATAGTAGCAAATTTAATGCTCTGCTCTTCAACCAAAAAAACTAGGGGTTACGTCAGCTTAATGTTGAGCCACCATAAACCCTGGGTTTTCATTTTCAAAAGCGGGGAATTAAATTAGCCTTAAAGGAGCCCTTAAATATGAAATGGTCAAATTTACAAAGTTTGCATAATTTGTATTAAGGGAGGTTTTTGCGTGGTAGGGGATGATTGTGGAATATTTGTTTTTGTGATTAGGAGAAAATTAGCCCTCAATTATGTTGTAGGTCAGAACTCGATTCAATGTTATTTTCACATGTGGTTACGTCAGCTTAACGTTAAGGTAGCTTAACTCCTGCTTTTATAACATATTTTTCAAATATTTGACAATAGGGCATTAAATTAGCCTTTAATAAGCCCTTGATTATGATATAGGTCATAACGTGATTAAATGTTACTATTAATGATAGAAGAATATTTAAACATAATCTATTTACATACCTATTACATACATTAATAGTTACTAATGTTACTATTCAATGTTACAAAAAAATAACACTTTTTTGTGCCGCGACTAGCGGCACATAAAGTGACAGTATAATGTGACATTGACGTACAAATTCCAGTGAATGATGAGCCTCTATTCCCGTGTGGAAAATGTCCTGGCAGACATATTTCAAAAAAGTTACAGTGTGTTTAAAATGATAGAAAATTAGAAATTCACACTATCAAAACAAGACTTTTCCTTCTTATCGCATTACTAGCGGCTGGCCAGCCCATACCTAGCACCTGACCTGACGGTCTGGCCTGGGGCTAGCCAGAAGAAACGTTACACATTTGTCCAGGCCAGCGCCAGAACATTTTTCCACACGGGTTTAATGATTTCGTCTCTAGAGATTGCCTTAAAGATTTGGGCCCTTTTTTATGTTTTAATTTATGGCGGTCCAACTTTGAGGATTCCGAACCACGAAAGTTAGTTAAGAAATAAGGTTTGGCTGTCATAAAGTCTTCATAAAACTAATCACTTTTACACTACACATTTTTGTTTATTTATTCACATGCATATATTTATTTATGAAAACTTATTTATTTATACATTTATATACGAGGGCTGTTTGATAAGTCAGTGACTTTTCGACTACAACATTTTTTGTTCGGCAAATGAGCGTTTTACTTCACAACATAATCTCCTTTTAGATCGATACATATAGTCCAGCGTTTTCCCAATTTTATTATTCCTTTCAAATAATAGGTTTTCCCAAGGCCCTCAAAAAAAGCGTTTGTATCGGTGATAACCTCTTTATTCGACCCAAATCTCTTGCCGCCCAGCCATTTCTTCAAGTTTGGAAACAGGAACTAGTCGCAGGGGGCTAAATCTCAAGAATATGCTGGATGAGGTAGCAGTTCGTAGCCCAATTCATGGATTTTTGCCATCGTGACTCCACACGTGTGCACCCTTGAATTGTCCTGATAGAACTGCACTTTTTTCTTCGACAAATGCTCTCATTTTTGCTTCAAATCAATATCGAATCTGTCCGAAAGCTCTGAATAATATCGGCCGTTGATCGTTTTATCCCTCTGAAGGTAATCGATGAAAATGATACCGCGTGCATCCCAAAAAACTTTGGCCATGACCCTGGTGGCCGACAGACCCACATTGGCCTTCTTTGATACACGTTCATCCGGAGAAAATCACTTTTTTCATTGTTCCTTGCTCTCTGGTGTGTTGTGGTTGATCCATGTTTCGTCCACGGTTAGAAAAAGACGCAAACACTCGTTCGGGTTGCGGCTGAAGATCACCAAACACTCTTTTGAAGTGGTCACGTGGTTGCGCTTATGGTTGAATGTGAGCAATCGCGGCACCCATCTCGCGGATAGCTTTTTCATTTCCAAACATTCATGTAAAATGTGATGTACCCGCTTGGTTGAGATGCCCACAGCCTTAGACAACTCATGCACTTCCATTCTCCTATCGTCTAATATCATTCCATGGATTTTACCGACGATTTCTGGCGTGATGACCCCTTTTGGGCGAACTTAACGTTCGGCGTCACTTACGCTGGTACGACCACAACGGAACTCAATAAACCACTTCTTAACCATTCAAATTAATGGTGCAGAGTTTCCGTAGTAGTTATCAAGCCTTTCCTTGGTTTCAGTGATGGGGGTTTACGCAAAAAATACTGCTTAATCAGCACACGAAATTCATTTTCTTCCAGTTACATTAACATTCACGAGGTTCGCTGCTTGCAATGGCTATCAAACACAAAATGAATGATTCAGCTTAGTCAAAATTTGACAGTAGTCTATTCATAGATGGCGTTGACGGGATCAGTGGTGCATTTAAAGTTACTGCGCAAAAAAAATCAAAAAGTCACTGACTTATCAAACAGCCCTCGTATAAAAACATAGAAAAACGCACCATGCAACAACTGCAGGAGTGTGCAGGCGCAGAAATCTACGCTCTGGGTTGTCTTTCACGCGGTGGGTAGAAGACCAGGGTTAAAGATATATCAGTGCGGAATTGAAGCGTGAGATTCCCCAGTTACTGCAGTACTAAATTGAGAACTGAAAAATCAGTTCAATACTGCCATTGAATAAGTTTTCATGAAAATATAACCAATGCCACTGACAGTGTGATGAATTAATTTTTTGATAATAATTAATAATAATCAATAATTAATCAAGCAATTCTCTAAGGCTCTATGCGAATATAGATGAATATAGATACTTTTGAAGGCAATAAAAACGGGTTTAGAAAAATGTCATTTAGGCTGTTATGGTTTGATACCCTTCAGTTTGAGAATTTGTTCCTGTAATTTGTTTTGCTACTTTTTGAAACTTTCTGCAATATTTCTCAAATTTTTTAAAGTCTAAAGTTGAGGAAACATGCGCCTAGAGAGAAAAAATTGTCCCTCCATATTATCAGAATGGGATAATTTCTTTGATTGAGACTTTTTACTTCTTAATTTAGCACAATAGTATTTGGGAACTAAGTTTTTTTTTCTTAAAAAAAAATTTGATTTTAATCACCATTGACATTTGAGAAAACTTACACGCTAGCAGGGAAAAATTCTTCCTTTATATTCTGAAAACCTAATCAAGTTTTCCAATCCGGAATCTCACGTTTCAATTCAGCACTGATATATTTTTAAAGTGTGTATTTATTTATTGTGACCTTAATTGAAAATTGGATTTTAGAAAGCGTTTTTTGTTTCCCCTACAACATTTTCAAAATGGTGTTTGTATCCTTTCGGATAGCCACCCTTCAGATATTCACATTAGGGAAAAAGTTGTTATCTTTCGAGTTAGCTTTCCATATCTAGAATTGCCATATCTGTCAATTAATTCAGAAATGTTTAGACGAAGCTAAGATCATGGTTTTTCAAAGCACCCAATCCCGACGCAACTAGAACGTGTACATCATTCACTCAGTCCGATCTCTGGGAGCGGATGATCTTACGCGGCAGACGAGACAATTGGAGCTGAAGCGTTCACCTCTGGATACTTTTTTAGAGCTACCACTCGTTGTAGAATGTTAAGAGGAACAGTGTTGACGGATCAGATTAAGTAATCTCAGAAAACTAGCCTTTTGCAGCTGGTTCGCAATTGACGGAGCCTGACGCTAGTAAGCCGGAATCTTGTTGAGTTGGCTGAAAAATGAAGCTTCCATACCTCTAAGGCAGCTGATTATGAGAACTACAAGATGGACTTTGTAGCTTTTGTACAGTTTGCTAAGCTCGAAAATGAGTGCTTGATATTTAGCTTGTTTCTCTTGCCCCATTGCCGTGATATTACCATCGGCTAGTGTCGAGAATTAAATCAACTAAATGATCTTCGTCTTCAAATCTTGGAGGACAATATCAGGCTTTGTAGCACTCATACGTTGAGTGTTGGAGAATGAGAAATTCCAGTAGATCTTACACTGGTAATTCTTCAGAACGGACTCCAGTTCCCTCTGGGCGTATGGCAAGACGGGTATTACATCAACATCATAGAAGTACCGAAGATGGTAAGACAACACTTTAAAGCCGCATTATGTCCCTCTATGTACCCGTAACGTGCATACTTTGAGCATCCACTGAGAACATGTCCAAGAGTTTCTGGCTCGTGCGTGCGCACTCGACAGTTGGTATCGCCTACAGGTACATACATTATGCGCTTGCGGTAAACTAAGTTGTCTATAACGCTGTCTTGACAGGCAAAAAGAAATCCCTCAGTCTCCGATCTCAATCCAGTAGACTGGAGAAAAATGTTAGACAGCCCCGTCGATAGCTCTTGTCAACGTGTAATGACGTAAAATTGAACATGAAGGGGCTTGTCAGCATGTTCTCCTAATAGAAGGAAATGTTCTTTTTCCTGTACACGAATTTTGAGCACCGATGGTGTTAGTGATGTTAGGCCATGTGTAGCGTCGCTGAAATCAAATGGGAGACCAAGATCCTCTGCGACCCTATCTGCTGCGCAGTATAGAAACGCCGCAGCAATTATGACTTCATGTTGATGTACGAGTCGCATACGAGAATCTGTGCTATTTAGAACTGAGCCGGCTGCAGCCTGAACCGTTCTTCGATGAAGACACTCCAAGCTCAGCAAACCTCCACCCCCTTTATCTCAAGGGAGGTATATTCGAGGTACGGAATATCTAGGATGATGACTTCGATGGATTGTCATTATCTTGCGTGTGCTTCGGTCAAGTTGCTACAACTCATCGATATTCCATTTTACTGCACCAAACGTGCAGAGCAGTATGGGAACGGCCAGCATATTGGTCTCCTGGATCTTATTCTTCCCAGATAATTCGGAAGCCCAAATTTTTCTGAGAATTCGGCGATACCTTTTTGAAAGGTCCTTTTCATCTATGTGTTGAACATCCTGATCATCACGCGATAATGTAGTTTTTAGCCTTCCTTTATGCATGTGGACGCAGGCACACTTGTCCAGTCCAAAGCTCATGCCAATCGCCTTAGAGTACCTATTTACCACCGCTACAAGAATGTCTAGGTCCTCTTTTGAAGAGGCAAACTGTTCACGGTCGTTCATATATAAAAGGTGGTTGACCTTATTTTCTCTTCTATTCAGCAGGCCACATAGGTATCCAGAGCTATTGCCTCAGACCACAATGAATAGAGGCAAGCAGGAGACGCAGAAATGTATCGGACTGAGAGAGTCTCCTTGAAAGACCAAGGTAGTCACGTGTCTTTTGTCAGATGTCACGACAAATCTTCTCCATTCAAGGAGCTTGATAATCCCGGGTTTTTTAAAAAAGACATGATTGGCCAATCAAGTTTGAGCAATTCCCACCATGGAGCGCTCTGGCCAATCATAGGCATCGTAGAGAATCTATACAAGAACAACGTAACCTGAAACTTCAGTTTCAGGTCAGCCCTGAAGAAGTGAACTGCAATGTTCACGAAACGTCGGCAAGTTTCGTAGTTTTGCACACGATTGTAACCCGAAAAAGTATTAACATTTTTTCACTAAATTATTAGCGAACGAAGGACGTCGACTGGGCGAGTGGTGGCAGATAACTGAAAAACGTTGCAAGCAGCTACAAACATACGCACATATATACATATGCGTGCGTGTGTAAGTATGTTTGTGACGCCGCACGAGAAAAGGGACTTTGAATAGACTAGCTAAATGTTTCAGTACAAGCATTTAAAGTTCAGCCCACATCACTACCGCAAGTAAAAGGTGCGCTCTTTCACTGCTCATAGTGACTCAGTTTCTGAAGATAGATCAATTCTGACTTTTCCATGAAAAAGAGCAGGTCAAGCATCATAAAGAACACTGAAAAACTCAAAACATTTATTTTCCTACTTAAGGTCCCTTTTCTCATGCGGCGTCACACACACAGAGCATCGATGATCAGAACGACTAGCTTAACAGAATATTCCGGGTATAACCATCGAAACTCCCTTATAAGGCCTTTATACTTCTCTTTCTTTTCTTTCTCCTTGGCTATGACGTTTTTGCCAGCTGGTGTCGAAAATTCGATAACGAACATGGTTCGTTTCTCGAAGTCAAGGAGAACTATACCGAGCTTCGAGTGCGCAACAGAAACAATTGTCGAGAATATGAAGTTACAGTATATACGGCACTTCTTATTTTCGACAATTGCCTCTATTTCCTTAGCAGCATTTATTGGAGCGGTATTTGAGCTAATGCCGAAAGAGTGACAGAGATGGTAATAATGCACTCTTAGTGCTGCATTGTGCCTTTGAATTGAGGTTTTTTCTGCATGAGTTGGACAACTAGATAGTATGAGTCCTAGATGCTTGGGGTGTGTATGACACGCTCTGCAGCTATCATCGGGAATGTCTTGGCTCAGAATGTGGCGATGGTATGCTAGAGTGGAAACGACACCGTCTTGACATGCCAAAATAAAACCCTCCGTGCCCGACTTCAATCTGGGTGATTCAAGGAAAGCAAACGTTAGCTCATACGACATCGACTGATCCTCCACACTTCTGTGGAAGATGCCGTGCATTCTCTTGTCGAGGAGCTGTTCGCGGAAGTGTTTCTCCTGTGCTTTCTTAATACGGGCCGTCATGAGTGAGTACTCCAGATGGATAAGATTTGAGGCATTTTGCTTAGTGCTCACCCTGATATTGATGCAAAGGCCGAGTGTTTCAGCAGCCGCCTTCTCTGCTTTGTACAGAAATGACATTTTTCCGTGACCACCTTGACGGCGTCAGATTTAAAGTCGCGGAACAGAAGACTTAAGCTGCATGCTTTTGTTCATGTGCATAATCTCTCGGGGCCCGATATCGAGGGATCTAAGCTCGCTGTTCGTCCATGGAACCACTCCAAATGAATAAAGTACTACTGAGACGGTGAGCATGTTCGTCGCAGATATTTTCTTCCTCGCCGACAGTTCGGAAAACCATATACGTCGGATGAGAAGTTTGTATCTGCATCGGAGAGTATCCTTTACAGATGCCGCGTCCTGAATGCGGCTCTGTTGCACGCCCAGGTATGTGTAGGTCTCTCCAGCGCCAAGGTGTCATATAGCGCTTCTGCCGACGAGCTCAGGGTCTTCGGGGATGCCATTAGTTTTCCTTTCTTCAAATAAACCTTGGCGTATTTCTCTAACCCGAACTCCATTCCATTCTCTTTAGTGTAATCTTTGACAATGTCTAAAGCTAGATGTAGTTTATATTTATTTTTAGCATAGATCTTACGATCATACATGTAAAATACATGAGTGACCATATGCTTTCGATTTCCAAGTTTGTCGCAGAGGTACCATTCGGAATGGCAAAGTGCGAGAGATAGTGGCAATAATTTGAGGCAAAAGAGGAGAGGGCTCATGGTGTGGCCCTGAAACACACCTCTCTGAAAGGTGACACTGTTAGTGATCACACGATGTTTTCCAGATGAGATAGTATATCTGCTTTTCGAAAGCGGTATTAATCTCTCTAGCACATCACGACGTGTGGATGAACCTTTAAGCTTTCCAACAGACAGATGATAAGTCTATGTGAGGTTGAATTGAAAGCTTTGCGGTAATCAATCCAGGCCATCGATAGGTAACGCGGATAGGATGCTGCGTCTTTACAGACACGTCTATCGATTAGCAGGTTCTCCCGAAATCCTGCTACGCCTTTCTTTGAGCCGCGTTGTTCGTCCGTCTCTCGCCACACATGTCCAATTGTCCGATCAATCTTATCATTTAGGATAGCTGTGAAGATCTTATATAGTGTGTCAAGGCAAGTTATTGGCCTATAATACTTAGGGTCAGCTAAGTGTCCCGTCTTCGGCAGGAGCACCATGCGCCATTCCACCAACCACTCTGGAATAGGCTCTTCCCACTTTAGGTATGTGTTCAAAATGCGGGCCAGATGTTGTTTGGTTGAAAGAAACTTCTTTCACCAGAAGGTCTTGATACCATCTGGTCCTGGAGCGGAATAGTTTTTCATGCCTCTTAATACTTTTTTCAGCTTCTCGGGAGTGATAGGTGGGCACTTAGGTGTTATGAGGGCACTGCACAGTTCCTTGAAGCTATTGATATTCTTTGAATTTTCTTTCAGTGGATGCGGGACTTCGTAGACTTCTTTCCAAAATGCCTCGACCTCCTCTAGTGTGGGCGCGTGGGTGACAGTAACTGGAGGGTCTTGGAAGATTCGAGATGTGTCAGACAAAAACTGTTGATTTTCTCTGACTCACCTCTCTCTCTCCGGTCTAGAATACTCCTAGCGTTAGATAGTACTCGCATTCTGTCAACAGTATGCTGCCTGATGGTTAGTAGCCTTCACTTGTTGAGAATGTGATGACGGATCCGCAGTTTGCGCGCGAACTGTCGAACCTTGGCAGTGAAAGTCATGCCAAATGTTATGTAGTCAATCACAGACTGAATGCGGGACGCGTACCGCCTTGCCCAGCCTATCTTTGTGCTGAGTTGTTGCATTCGTCTTTTGGTATTATGATAAAACGTTGGTTTTGTCTTACGGTTTGCATCTGCCAAAGCTCTCGCTACATTATACACACTACAATTGATATTCCAGTGGTCGGATTCTTCGGAAAAATCTTCACGAAGCTCTTCATCTAGTTCAGTTAGATCTTTGAGCTTTAGAGAAACCTGAATGTTGATGTTTCTCCGGGTCCTGAAGCATCGCTCTTCCTCTGTTGGATGCCTGCTCGCGGTTGGTCTCAGCGTCGCCTCTGTTTCTCTGTTGCCGGCTTGTTCTGGTTGCGGTTAAGTGGGCGCTCCGCTTATATAACTTCTTTTCCGGGGTTTCTCGGCACGGTTCCGCAGACGTTTATGCGAAAAATGCGAGAGCTTTGGGTGTTTCTCGCACCACAGAGTATGCAGTCGTGCCATGTAACACACACGTTATAAGGTACATGCTCTGGTAATCGTCACTGTATTAGTTATCGCCAGATGGCCCAAGATTTTTTGTATAACAAGACTCGCTTGGTTGAAAGCATGCCCAAACGATGTCAAGCAATAATCGAAAATACTGGAGATTGGACAATTTACTAGGTATTTGCCCATTAGTGTATACAAAGTACTTTTTCCGTATAGAGTCTCTTTTTAATTACAAAAATTTAATTTGCAGATATAAGCGCCACGTTCTTGTGGGATGGACCTAAAAAAAGAACCGAATATAATAAAAAAGCGCATAAACTTTTACTTGATAAAAAAACTTACATACTGGTAAGAAGTAATCCTTTAAAATCGCTACAAACTAATATTTCTGAAACACTTAGAAACTTGGATGACAATGATTTCCCAAAATATAAATACATAGCGAAAGTAAATTATAATCAATTAAAAACTGCGATGAAAGTTCCT
>JAABKJ010013402.1:0-10318 GCA_011634705.1 Andricus grossulariae
TAGTCGCAAATGGACAAGACCCTCTTCTTAAAATGGTCAGGAAACACGAAGAAGTGGGCAAAGGAGCGTTTCTGTATGAAGCAGCGGAGGAGGCTGCTGAAACACTCAGCCTTGACTTCAATATCCGGGATGAGCAAAATACATCGAATCTTATGCATCTCGAATACTCACTCCTTGCATAGAGGGTAGTTTGTAGGAGTTAAAGGTGGTTGCACAAATTCAAACAAATTAACAAGAAAATAATAAGTTCATGTAAAGTTGATTCTGAATAATGTCGGGACTGGCTAGAGAAATATTTCGCTGGCCCAGCCATGATGTTTGCCGCATAGGGGGGTATTTTGTAGGGGTTGAAGTTGGTTGCACATTTTTGAATGAATTAGGACGATCATGTTAGGCTCATAAAAAGTTGATTTTGGATAATGCTGGGGCCAGCGAAACGTTTTGCTGGCCCGGCCATGATGTTTGCCCCATAGGGGGTAGTTTTTAGGGGTTGAAGTTGGTTGCACGAATTTGAACGAATTAAGGTGATTATATTAGGCTCACATAAATTTAATTTTGGACAATGTTGGGACTGGCTGGCGAAATATTTCGCTAGCCCGGCCATAATGTTTGCCGCATGAGGGGTAGTTTTTAGGGGTTGAAGTTGATGGCACAAATTGGAACAAATTAGGCTGATTATATTAGACTCATAAAAAGTTGATTTTGGATAATGTCGGGGCCAGCGAAACGTTTTGAAGGCCCGCCATGAGGCTTGCCCCGCAGAGGGTAGTTTTTAGGGGTTGAAGTTGGTTGCACAAAGTTGAACAAATTAAGACGAATATATTACGCTTATATAAAGTTGATTTCGGATAATGTCGGGGCCAGCAAAACGTTTCGCTCGCCCGGCCATGATGTTTGCCGCATAGAGGGTAGTTTTCAGGTGTTGAGTTGTTTGAACAAATTTGAACAAATAAGGCGGTTATACTAAGCTTATATGAAGTTGATTTGAGATAATCTCAGGGCCAGCGAAACGTTTCGCTGGCCCGGCCATGGTGTTTGCCGCATAGAGGGTAGTTTTTAGGGATTGAAGTTGATTGCACAAATTTGAACAAATTAAAGCGATTATATGAGGCTTATATAAAGTTGATTTTGGATAATGTCGGGTACAGAAAAACGTTTCACTAGCCCGGCCATGATGTTTGCCGCATAGGGGGTATTTTTTAGGGGTTAAAGTTGATTGCACAAATTTGAGCGAATCAAGGCAATTATATCAGGCTCATATAAAGTTGATTTTGAATAATGTCGGGGCTATCAAAACGTTTCGCTGGTCCGGTTATGATGTTTGCCGCGTAGGGGGTACTTTTTAGGGGTTGAAGTAGGTTGCACAAATTTGAACAAATTAGGAGATTATATTAGGCTCATATAAAGTTGATTTTGGGCAATGTCAGGACTGGCTGGCGAAAAGTTTCGCTGGCACGGCCATGGGTTTTGCTGCATAGGGGGTACTTTTTAGAAGTTAAAGCTGGTGGCACAAATTTGAACAAATTAAGGCGATTATATTATGCTAATATCAAGTTGATTTTGGATAATGTCGGGTACAGAAGAACGTTTCACTGGCCCGGCCATGATGTTTGCCACATAAGGGGTAGTTTTTAGGGGTTAAGTTGGTTGCACAAATTTGAGCAAATTGAGAAGAAAATAATACGCTCATATAAAGTTGGTTTTGGATAATGTCGGGACTGGCTAACGAAATATTTCACTGGCCCGGCCATGATGTTTGCCGCATGGGGGGTAGTTTTTAGGGATTGAAGTTTGTCAAATTTTTGAAAGATTTAGGGCGATTATATTAGGCTCATATAAAGTTGATTTGAGATAATCTCTGGGTCAGCGAAACTTTTCGCTGGCCCGGCCTTGGTGTTTGCTGCGTAGGGGGCAGTTTTCAGGGTTTGAAGTTGGTTGCACAAATTTGAAAAAAATTGAGGCGAATAATATTGGGATCATATAAAGTTAATTTTGGACAATTTCGGGACTGGCTGGCGAAATATTTCGCTGGCTCGGCCATGGTGTTTGCCGCGTAGGGTGTAGTTTTTAGGTTTTGAAGTTGGTTGCACAAATTTGAACGAATTAGGGCGATTATATTAGGCTCATTTAAAGTTGATTTGGTATAATCTCGGGGCCTGCCAAACGTTTCGCTGGCCCGGCCATGATGTTTGCCGCATGGCGGGTAGTTTTTAGGGGTTAAAGTTGGTTGCAAAAATTTGAAAAAGTTGAGGCGATTATATCAGGCTCATATAAAGTTGATTTTAGATAATGTCGAGGCCAGCGAAACGTTTCTCTGACCCGTCCAGTGTTTTTTTGAGTTATCAGGGACTTCCAGCGTTGCACAAATTGTAATTTTGGTTGAACAAATTTGAACAAATTCTGCAATAAATATTTGGCACAAAACAAGTTCAATTTGCGTGAGTGGTTGGGCCCGCGAAATGGTCCTGTTGCTCACCTTACTCTAATAGTATGGAGTTTTAGAGTTTCGAATATGAGACCTCTCATGCGTTAAATTCTAGGCTATTGTACATTAAAAGCATGTCAGCTGAAAATATTCATGAAGAACAAGTAGGAGCGTAGTGATACTCTTCCATTGATATTTTTTTGATTTTTCAGTACGAACTTCAAGCTATTAATGCATGAAATTCATAACGTCTCAGCATGAATAAGTCAAGCACCAAATCCATGGATTTCTCATACATAAAACGTAAGTAGGTTTTCTCGGTGGGCTGGTAAACTCTATATATGATAAATTTAAAGAAGAGAACATAGAAATGGAAAGGACATTGAAGTCCTTTGAATTTGGTCTTCGTCTCGTCGTTCTGAAAAACTGGAAGGGCTGGAAAGGGGGATGAACTACACGTCATGGATTTCAAAAAGGTGAGACACTTCGTTTAATTTGAATACATTTTTCAGAATCTCCCTTTGGCATTAAATATCGTGCTTTGATTATTTTAATTTTGTACTTATATAGTTTTCATTCAAATCAATCGACCACCTGGGATAGCAATTTGATATTCCTAAAACGGCGGACCCAAAGATTTGCAAGAAAAATGGCATTTTATATAGTTATTCACACCGGATAATTACAAAGTGCAATTTTTTCAAAGATTACGTGAATGCTAAGCAAACAGTTTATTCAGTGTATATACATTCGTAGGTCGAAGAGAAATTGGGTTTTAAGTCCTGGAGAAGAAATTAATTTAAACCCTAAAATACTTCATCCAAAGGAAACTTTTTGTAAGAAAAAGCCTGGTTACGATTTAATATGATTAGCCTAGGTTCAAATGCATACCGCACAATTGACATTTTGTACTTATCATAATCAATGTAAATAGTCCAACTTTTCACATCATCCGCCGTCAATCACATACATCGATTGACATTCAGCTTACAAGGCAATTGTCAACAGTAAAACTTTCGACATAATATACATTTTGACTTTTTATAGAATCACACATTTTGTAGTATCTTATTAAACTTCAAAAGAATAATATCCGAGGTTGAGTTGAAGGAGCGATTTCTTAAGGGAAATTTGAAGAATAAACAGTATCCTGAAAGTGGGATCGATTGTCAACTCAACTCTGCAGAGTGAATTTCGGATGATCGGACTCGTGTATTAATTAGCGTTTTGGTTATTTCTTTTCAAAATCCGGTGTAAGTAGCCGAACAGGCCTCCCTTTTTTATATAGTTTTGAGGGTAGGTAACGAATAAAGAAAAATGTGACGTATAAAAAATAATGACTTTTTGGTAAAGATATATACTAGGGTGGTTTTTATTTATACTTGGTAAATTTTATTTCAAATTTCTCTGCTCTCACTCCCCAGTTTTGTTCGAATGCCGAAACAAATCTCCAAATTTGAGTAAAATCGGTTAGTATTTAGGGGTGGCGTAAAGACCGTGAAGTTTCCCATTGACTTAACCCTCATTTACCCCACGTATTTTTGTATACGTTGTTACCCCACGAGGGTCAAAAAGATCCGGCCCGTCTTCTCAGGTTTGTATCTCAGCACTGCTTAACAAAAAATTGTAGAACAAAAATTGTAAAGATTATATCAGAATTAAAAAAAAAAATTGATTACATAATCTTGGAATATTTTTTCCCCCAAAATTATGTAATTCAGAGTCGAATGAAGATAAAAGTGTTTATATCTAGTGATTTTGAAAGCTCCAGAGTCACAATTTTAGATGATATGGGTGACGTAATGATCGGTTTTAAATAGTATAATTATTTTATTATGTGAAAAATTCGAAAAATTGCAAAACCTATAAAAATATTATTCGACACAAAATCATGCAGTATGTATAAAATGGGGTAAAATTGAAGAAAAAACATTTTAAAAAATGTAATAGAAAACGGTTAATTTAATGGATTTTCCGACATACAATTCTTATTTTATTGTGCGCAATATTAGCAGGGGTTTACCGTATGTTCGTGGCACATGGCTCTATTACAACGGACTTCAACTGCGAGAATGCGTCTCCATTTTCGTTTCTCGAAAATAAGAAAAATATTAACTTTTTTAATTCAAATATCTATGGAATGAGAATATTAACTTTTTTATTTGAAACTTTTTTTGCGAACTCATATTATCATTTGTTTTCACAAATCTGAGAAAGATATTGACTTTTTTAAATCAAATTTCTATAATGTAAGAAAAATATTACCTTTCAAATTTGAAATTCAGTTGAAAACTCATATTATTATCATTTTTTTCACAAATATATAGTTGTTTTCATCTGTGATACACGAGAGGCCTTCCTTCACGACGAATCTCTGTCGATGGATGTTTCCGGGAAAAGGTTCCTATAAAATCAATCAAAAACACAACACATTTGTATAAATATTTGTTTCTTTTTCAGTTAACTCGCGAAATGAACGTATTTTCTAGACTTTATAAGTTATTCAATCAATAATAACAATAAAATAATCTGTTTGAATAATTTTACAATTATTTGAATAATACGTATTTGTTCAAGTATATATTTTACCTAAAAAAAGCAGTAGAATATTTTATCTCAATAAATTATCGACAAATTCCAATATTTTTAAGTATTAATTTGTTTATTATGAATACTTGCAGATGTTTAAAGAAATTTAAATTTTTTGAACAATTTTTCTGTATACATATTTTATTTTTGCTATTTTTCGAACGATTGGAATATTTTTCTGTTTCACTTTGCTTTGTAAGAATACTCTTGAATTTTTAAACAAATCGAAGTTATGTGCGAATAATTTTTTTTTGCTGATTTGATGTGTTTTTTATTAGTAGAGAGGACCAAATGCGTTATTATCTTATCCTAATTTTTTTGTTTTGAGGGCCGGTAGAAGTTGAGTGGTAATGTTTATTCCTTCACCGCCAATGTTTTCTTCTTAACATCTGAAAATTGAAGGCGATAGTCACTGTAAACTTGCAACAAATACTGCTTCTGCTTTTCGTTCCTTGTAATTACTGGATTGTAATCAGCCATTAACTTGACGCTTCTTTCTGCAGTATGATTCACAAATTTCAGGTGTTTCAGCTTTTGCAGTCCTTTTTTGTATTCTTCCTTGGTTTCCCATTCCACTGGAGGCGTATGAAAAAAAGACACTGGTATATTGAATCGTTTGAACGATTTTCCAGATTTGACTGTAATGAAATCTTTAATCCCTTTCTGAACGAAATTCGGATTATAATATAATTATAATCAGCCGTTTTGTATCATCATCGGAAATGTCAGAAGATTCAAGACCGCAAAGTGGCCGCAAAACTTTTTGACTGCTGCTCGGAAAATGTCCGCATCGATTTGTTCATACCTGTAAAGCTTTGCAAAAAGTAAGGTTCTTAATATGGGGCTTGCACAGCAATTGGCTTGCACAGCAATATGGGGCTTGCACAGCAATTGGCGCATGAAACCAAGCTTCAACGTATAATCTAAGGATAACGATGCAAACATCTCATGTAGCGTTTTTATCAAATGTTGTTATCTGAAATTAATGTCAAGAAAGAAACATCCTCATACAATAAATGGCTTTAGCTGTCCGCCTAGAATGATGTATAGCTCCTGGAGATCGGAAGTTAACTTCGCGTGGCAAAGTACCACCAAGAAAAATTCCAATGCTGTCTTAACTGTTTTACCTGTTATCCCAGGCTAGTAATTTATGACATTAATTTTGGGCTACGCTTTTTGAAAAACCTTGAATATTGGTACCATTAAGTCCCCCTGAATTTGATGCAGTTGAATCACAACAAAGACCTACAAAGTTGTCTGTCAGAGTCCATTCTTCAAGTGATTCATATACAGCATTAGATTGATTTCTTCCTGTCCCAGAAGATAATGAATCACTATAATGAATAATCTATCAACATTTTCGTTTCCCGTCAAGTCGGAAAGCAATTTTCCATCCCAGTGGACAATTCACGCTTCGAATCTAGAAACTGGAAATTCGGCTTGAATTTTTTTACCTTATTTTTCACGGAAAATTTGACGACTTTGCTGAATCGATGATCGATTTCTAACGAGATCATTGGTATTATGACCTAATACTTCAGCCATTGCCATTGAAATATGCACTGCATTTCTGTCACTTAATTTACATTTGTCCAATGCTGAGGCCAGTTTCGAAGTAATAATAAATTCTCTCGCCCTCTTTTTTGGATCAGATGGACCCCCTAGAGTTTCCTTGTAGCTGTAGTTTCGGTTGATGCATTTCCTCCACTACTTAGACTTGAGGAAGTTGAAAGTTCAGAAAGCTCATCTTAAATTGACGTACTTGAAATTAATACCTACATCTATTTCAGTTTAAACGTCATCAATCAAGTAAAATAGAATAAAATAAATCTCTTGTTCATATAATTCTCATTATTTTAAGTTCTCACCTTTTTATGCCATATCCTGGAGAGAAAGTTCTTCCCTTACATGTTAACTATCTAATCTTTTATCCAAACGAACTTCTTTCTCAGCCAATATTACATCAATTCCGCTCATGTAGCCTGGTTGGCCTTTCTGACTTTGCAAAAGTAAGAACTTTTTGTCTTCCTTTATCGTCATTAACTCCAGTGCATTCACATAAACAATATCAAATAGGTTATCTGAACGCTCAGAAAACCATGCTTCCTTCTTCGTCTGTGTTTGAGTTTTCCTTAGATGATTTTTTGGAAAGGTTCTTCCATTCGTCAAATACAATTTTAAGTTTTGATACGCAATGTTGTTTTTCCTTTGTTGGTATGCCTGCTCTTTGCCAAAAATTTAGTGTTTCCTCTATTAGCATAGTTGCACTTTCTTGCAACTGTTTTTGAATTTTGCGAGTTTTAGAAAGCAAGGCACTTTAGACTTATCTGTTAGATGGCAGCTTATGACCGACAATTTGATTGCTGTAACTTCCAACCAAAGATAAATCTTCTCGAAGTTCCATTTTGAATTAAGTTAATTATCAAAGCCACTCCAATCACTTTATCACATAACAGTAACACAACTGAACTTTACATGCAAATAAGAGATAGCATAATTGTTTACTACTTGATACATCTATGCGCATCGAAGGTAAAAAGCGAACTGACACACCCTGCAACTGGAGCATTTGGGTTTAATAAGTTGTTAAATATTGTGTCGCTTTTTGAATTGTCAGGAGGCAAACTTTTGAAAAATTAACTATAAACACTGGCAACATCACATCCTACTCAGGTACCGACATGATCGTCAGATGACGATATCCCGTTAAGCAAAAGTGTATGTATTGCCCAAGCCCATAAGATCGAACAGATTACTTAAATGTTTAGAATTGCAAAATAAAATTTATGGGGGCAATTACGAGTATAACCCAAAACCCTCTAAGTCTTGAAGGGAAGTGACTAAAACGCTTCAGCCCAGCTTAAAGGGATAGTGTCGAAATTCTCCAGTACCGATTTTTAATCTAAATGAGAAAATATTTAAAATTGCATGGAAAATCAAGAACGTTCCTGCAAAACAAGCAGATAACTCATAACAAATAAATCTGCGGAAAAATAAAAAACGCATTTTGTCCTCACTTACATAAAAAACACACATTATCAGTAAACAAAGAAATATTTTTTTCTTGCAATTTTAATTTGTTCAAACTCTCGAAAAATAGCAAAAATAAAATATTTAAACAAAAAATTTTATGAAAATTGTTTATTTGTTTGAGGATCTACAAGTGTTCATAATAAACAAATTAGTACTTGAAAATATTAGAGTTTGTAGAAAATTCAGTGAGATAAAATGTTTCTCTTGCTTTTTTTAAAGTAAACTATATACTTGAACAAATACATATTATTCAAATAATATTCAAATTATTTGAATAAATTCTTTTATTGTTATCATTGAATAAATAACTCATGAAGTCTAGAAAATATGTTCATTTCGCTAGTTAACTGAAAAAAAAACAAATATTTAAACGAATTAATATAGTTTAAATAATTGGATATTAGTTAAAAAATGACTAGGTATTCTTGAATAATGAACTAATGAATTTTTTTTTCTTAAACTTTCAAGAAGCGTCAATAAACCGCAATATTACATGAAATTCAAATTTGTCACTTATGGGGTTTTCTTTGGTGACCCAGAAGAGTGTCTTAAAAATATTTAACCTCCAAATTTGTGATTGAATCTCATATTCTGACGAATTCTGAATAATATACTGAAATACGGAATTATTCTCAACATATTATCGCGTTTCAATATTGGATTTACAAAGAGCTGCCTTATAAAAAATCATGATTTCAGGTAAATCAAGTTTTAAACCGTGAATAAATTTTGAGTAGTCTTAAGTTGTAAAGGCCTGGAGGAGAAAATATCACGAATAAGATAGAGAGAGAGAGAGAGAGAGAGAATGAAATTTCGATGTAAGGAAGAATGCAACAGAAACTTTAGGTAAAGCAAATGTAAGAAAGGGGTCAGCTGTAAGAATAAAGTTTCAAGAAAGGACACACACACGTGGGGCATAACTTCTGAAGTGTACCCACCTCAAAAATGAAAGTTGTCCGATCAGGCCAAAAACTGACCCAATTATAGACCTATCAGAAAGTACTTCTTACACCAAAAATTGATCAATTTTGAAAATTATTTATCGAAGTGGAGGGGGTAAAATTTTTTGATTTTTTAAGCAAAGCCTTACTTTCAAAAATTTGTAACTTTCTTCCTATTGCCTTGAAAAAAATTCAGTAGAAATGTTTTTGATAGCTTATTTCACAAACTTTCTGGCAGTCATAACAATTTTTTTTAAAAGTCAAAATTTCACCCTAATTTTCGAAAATCAAAAATAAATTTGACTTTTTTCAAATTTATACACTTTTTTTTCTTCAAAATACTTTTAAAAGAAAGCTGAGATCTTTTATATAAGACTCTGAATTTTTAAAGTAGTTAATTGATTCTTCTTTGAGTAATAGAACAATACGTAAACAAGATGCCATGATAGAGCGGGTGGCGCGCGATCTTCCCTAGTGTGCTCACGCCGAGGATCTTTGTGCAACGCTTTAGTGCCAGTTTTTAAAGTTAAGTAATATTATATGCAAATAGAATAACTGCACTACCAGAAGGAGCTCAAATTTGCAGTTCATGAAGATACCAACCCATCAATTCAGCGGGAATATCATCTTTGAACTCTGGTGATATTACAGAGCCTTCTGGTAGAGATAAAGTAGATACTGAGGATCATGAAACAATTTCTGACCATGATGAAGATCAGCTATATGACAGCAAAAAAGATTGAGATGTCTTAGATACCAAACTGCAGCGTGAAAAAAAAATATCATAAAGCTGGTGTTGAAGTACTTGGTCAAATCATCGAAAAATTCAATGCCCCTAAAGATCTTCAAGAACAATTTAAAGTTCTCTGGCTTGCACCAAAATCTTGGGACGAAGAAAACTGATGCAGGTGTTCAATACATCAGAGTGAAAAGCAAGAAATGTCAAAAAATTAGTTTCAGAACATGAATTCTTATGATTCCGAATCCAAAAAGAGGAAGAGCATTGACTCCTGAAACTAAAACTCTAGCGAAAAGCTTTTACGAACGCGATTACATAAGTCGAATGATGCCAGGGATGAAAGACTTTGTGTCGATCAGGAATGATGATGGAACTCGTTCACATGTTCAGAAAAGGTTACGAATTATTATTATTATTTTTGTTTGATGTTGAATGAAATAAATATTCAACATTTAACTGAGGAAACTGACATGGTGTTCACAAATTAGCACAACTGTCTGGATGCTATTGTACATCCTAACTCTTCAAGTTCCTGTCATTTAGGAGTGTGTGAAAACTCTCCAGGTACTGCAAACTTGAAAGATAACATCA
>JAABKJ010013404.1:0-10318 GCA_011634705.1 Andricus grossulariae
CACCAAATGGTTAAATTTTCAACTAAGAAGATTTATGTTCTGCCAAAAAATATGAATTTTCAACAAAATAGTTGAATTTTCTACCAAAAAAATACGAGTTTTCAACAAATTACATTCACTTTCAACTAAATATTTTGAACAATGGATGTGATGTTAGTCAACATTTTATTTGATTAATTTTTTGTCTATATTTTGTCGTTTCTAAAAATCTTGAATTAAATAGTTGAAGTTTTAAGCTAAAAAATATCAATCTTTGACCAAAAATGATATAGTGTAATTTTGATTGAAGCGAATTAATTTTCAGTAAAAAAACGAATTTTCTACAAAACAGTTTAATTTTATATCAAATAGTTGACTTTCATACCAAATTGTGAAATTTTCCATTCAAAAAGACGATTTTTCTATATAGCAGTTGAACTTTCAAACCTAGAATATGAAATTTCAACAAAAAAATTATTTTACAACCAAGGAGTTTAATTTTCAATCCAAAAACATGAATTTTCAACGAAAAATGTAATATTTGATATTTCAACAAATAATATTTTAATTTAAGATGAAAAGTAGTTGGATTTAACCGAAAAGGACAAATTTTCGACCAGTAGTTAAATTTTATACGGAATTGTTCACTTTTCGGGCCGAACATACGAATATTTTTTACAAAACTGTTAAATTTCGAACTCAAAAATGTGAGTTTTTAACAAAAAAGTTAATTTTCAACCGGAACAGATCATTTTTTACCAGACAGTGGCATTTTTAACAAAAAAAAAGATGAAATTTCTACAGAAAGAGATACAATTCCAATTAAAAAAATTTTTGTAAAGAAAGAAACAAAATTTTAATCAAACTGTTGAATTATCAAGCCAAAAAGACGACTTTTCAATAAAACAGTTGAATTTTATTTATTGATTCCAATTTTACCAAATTTTTGGATTGAAAATTCAACTATATTACATACGATTCGTCTTTAAACCTTTTGAGAAAAAATTGTTGAATTTTCAAAAAAATAATTCAATTTTGAACCAAATAATAAAACTTTGAAATAAAAAAGATGAATTCTTAACCAAAAATTTAATAGTAGACTTTTCAACTAAGAAGAATGAGCTTTCAACCAAAAATAGTTGGATTTTCTTATTAGGTTCTATTACTTCAGTTCGCACTTAAATTGAAAAATGAAAAAAAGGGCGATAAATAAATAGCATTTTCGATAATTTATAGACTGAAAATAAATTTAAATGAAGATAGAAGTTCATTTTGACTACTTGGGAAATTTTGTGACACTATTTTTACAGTGTTTGAAAAAAAATTTGACACTACTTACACTATTTTTTATCTCTAAAGTGAGTCCGAGGCCTGTATGAGGCTAGAACAGAGTCAGCTACGCTTATCCCGAAAGGGACTTGGCTTGATAGTATAATAATAATTTAATTTAATTATTTATTTATAAAAAAAATTACAGGATTACAGGGTAACCGTAGGTTAGGCAATGCCTGGAAATCAAGGAAACTACAGGAATTTTGTAAAAGAATTTTGCAAATGTCTGGGAACTTCTATAAGAGGCATTTTAAATAACTGTCAAAGATAATAAATTTTACATTTCAAATAGATATGTTATATTATTATTATTATTATATTATTATCATATTCTTATTATTATATTATATATTATATTTAATTTGAAATTGTCTTATTCTGTTTATAAAAGATTCTATGCTCAAAATGTTGCAAGATTATAATCTTTGAATATTAAGTGTCAGGGAAAAAGAAAAATTGGTCAGGGAAAAATTAGGGAAATTTTGGTATAAATTAACTTTTTGCTGAAAATTCATATTATAGTGTTAAAAATTCAACTATGTTTTTGAAAAATCCTCCATTTCCTTCAGAAATTATTCTGTTTTAGTAGAAGTTTCATCTTTTTTTAATAAAATTTCCACTGTTTGGTTGGAAATTGATCTTCTTTCGTGGAGGATTTAAGTTTTTGCTTTAATATTCACCTTTTTGGCTATATTCAACTATTTTTTATTTAAAATAATAATATTTATTATTGCATCATTTGATGAATATTCATCTTTATTGGTTGAAATTTGAACAACTTGGTTGAAGGTTTAAACATTTTTTTAAACGATTTTTTTTTTGAAGATTTGTCAATTTAGTTGAAAATTTATCAATTTCGTAAAAAATTCTTTTTTTTTTAGTTCAAAATTAATTTTTCAACATGAAAATTTAATTGTTTTGGATAAAGATTCAACATTTCGGTTGCGAATTCATTTCTTTGATTTAGAGTTGAACTTTTTTACTGAAAATTTATCTTTTTTAATGAAAAATTCAACTATTTGGGTAAAAGTCGAACAACTTTTTAAAATTTTTTTGGGTAAAATTTTCATGTCTGTGATTGAAAATTTAATTATTTTGTCAAAATCCATTGTTAACTGGGTTTGACATTTTTTTAAACTGAAAATATAACTTTTATTTTTTTGGTTGAAAATTGATATCTCTTAGTTGAAAATTCGTATTTTTTTGGTAGAAAACTTATCTTTTCGGTTTAAAATTTCCTCGTTCTTGGCTAGAAATGCCACTGTTTGGTTGAAAAAAAGTTTTCTGTTGAAAGTTCGTTTTTTATTTGGTTTAAAATTCAACTTTTTCCATTTCTGTTGAAAATTAATTTTTTTAAATTGAAAATTCGTTTTGTTGGAAAAAACTAATCTTTTCGGTATGAAATGCAATTGTTTGGTTAAAAATGAATTCCTTTCGTTGTAAAAATTTATATTTTTGGGTTGAAAATTCAACTATTTTACGGAAAATTTGTCTTCTGGATTAAAATTTAAACAATTTTGGTGCCTCTTTTTTTCTTTCTTGTCTAAAAAATCGTTTTTTGTTTTTTTTTTTTAATTAAAAATTTAACTGTTCCATTTGCAGATAAAAATTCATCTTTGTAGTTAAAAATTCAACTATTTGTTTGAAAATTCATGAAATTTGTTAAAAAATCTTCCTTGTTGGTAGAAATATACAGTTTTTTTTGTAGAGAATAAATTTGATCTTTCCTGGTTGAAACTCCATCTATTTGGTTAAAATTGAACTATTTTGTTGAAAATTAAATTATTTTGTTTAAAATACATTTTTTTGGTTTGAAAATTCAACTATATTACTTACGATTCGTCTTTTGGCTTAAAATTTAAACAATTAGTATGATCTTTCTTTTCTTTCTTTAGTGAAAAAATATTTATTTCTTGAAAATTTGTTCTGGTGGTTCTAAAATTCACCATTTTAGTTTGAAATTTATCTTAAGGTTGAAAATTTGACTGTTTTGTTCAAACTTCGTTTTTTTTCTATTACTTTCTTCTACTGGAAATTTAAGTTTTTGATCTTTGGTTGAAAATGTATCTTTTTCAGTTGAAAATTTGATTATTTGTTTGAAGGTTTATGTAATTCATTAAAAATTCTTCTTTTTTAGTAGAAAATTATTCTTTGTGGTTGATAATTCGTCTTTTTGCTTTCAAAAATCATCTCTTTTGGTAGAGATTTTACATTTTTGGTTTATAAATTCATCTTTGCGGGTTGAAAAATCAATTATTTTGTCGAAAATTTAATTATTTTGTTGAAAGTTCAACAACTTGGTTCAAAATTTAACTATTTTGTTGAAAATTGATTTTTTGTTGTTGTGGAAATATCAGCTATTACATTTGTTGTTAAAAATTCATTTTTCGTTGAAAATTCATTTATTTCGTTGGAAACGCGAGTGTTTTTGGTTGAAGTTGATTCTTTTTTTATTAATAAATTCAATTATTTCGTCGAAAATGCAACTATTTCTAGCTGAAGTTTAATATCTTTCGCTTGAAAATTCGACAATTTGGCTGGAAATTTATCTTTGCAGATTAAAAATTCAACTATTTTGAAAAAAAAAATTTTTTCAAATAATCTTTTTTGGTCAAAAATTTAACTGTTTTGTTGAAAATTCAACTGTCAAAAATTCAATTATTTGGTGTAAAATGCAACTGTTTTTAGTTATAGTTTAATCTTTTTTGTTAAAAAATTTGACTGTATAGTTGACAATTCATCTTTTTCGGTTGAAAATTCAATGATGTGTTCAAAAATTTAACTGTTTGTTAAAAAGTTACCTTTTCTTCTCGAAAATTCACCTATTTTGTAGAAAATCTGTCGCCTTGGATTGGAGATTCATCTTTTATGGTAGAAAAGTAATTTCTTTTGGTGGAAATTAGTAAAGAAATTAAATTTAAAAAATTTTCAATCTCAAATAATTTCATCCCGTTTGGAAAAGATTCTTTGTTATAAATGTTACAAGATTAAAATTCTGCTCGTTAAATATTAATGATTAGGGAAAATGAGAAACTAGTCAGGGAAAAATCAGGAAAAAGTCAGGAAATTTAGAAAATTAAGATTTGCAGTACCCTATAAAAATTTGTCAGCCTCATTACCTTATAATAATTTTGATTATAAGCCAAATGCAACTTTGTTTTTTATTACAATTACTTCCCCGACAGTTTCTTCTAACTTTTATTTCCTCCAGGTTTAATTTCCTTTATCGAAGGGATATAACCGAATTATTTAAACTGCCTGAGAAAAGTTTGTGAAAGGTTAAAATTGGCAAAGGTCAGTCCTCGGAAATAAAAGTTTTTATTATCGTTTTCATTTTGCTTGTGGAGCAGCAGCAGCAGCTTCTATGTGGTCAGGATCGAGTGCTTCCTGATTTCTCGAGAACGGATATTCTCGAACTTTGACCCTCTCAGCATGCTTCCTCCCAGTGGATTTCCGATAGAGCGCGTATTCCTCTTGATTTCCTTCATCCACTCCTTGAAATTCAACGCCGCTTTATACTCATTTCATATGAAATTTTTAAAATCACATTCTGATTTTCTAATTTTTTTAATGTCGTTTAAACCTCCCCCTTCTATACTTTCCCTCCCCTACTCTCCCTTCTTCCCCTCACAACATATCGTGCTTCCCTTTCTCTGCCTTCACTAACGTCTGTCTTCTCTACTTCCCCCTCATTACTTTTCCAGATGACACTCCACTAACCCCACTCTCATTCCCCAGCCTTCGCTTTCTCTTTTCTACTCACTCGCACTAGCCTACTTCCTCACCCCACATTTTCCTTCATTTTCTCTTCACACACTTCCCCCCACTTCCTTTCCTTTCATTTCTCCTCACTTCTCATACCCCTCTCACTTCCCTAGTTCCCTTCTCCTTTCTTCTCCTACTTATACTTCCCACACCTCATTTCCACGACTTTTTTCACCCTTTTTCCTGTGCGTCCCCTCCCCTCACTTTCCTGGTTCCCTTATCCTTAGTTCTCCTACTTCTGCTTCCCATACCTCATATGCACTACTTTCTTCACCCAATTTCCTTTACGTCCCTTCCCCTCTTATACTTTCCCTCCCTCACTCTCCCTTCTTCCGCTCCCCACACATGGTCCTTCGCTTCCTCTGCCTTCACTAACTTCTCCCTCCTCTACTTCCCTCTCATTACTTTTGCAGAAAACACTCCACTAACCCCACTCTCATCCCTCAGCCCTCACTTTCCCTTTCCTACTTACTCGCACTAGCCTACTTCCTCACCTCCCACATTTTCCTTCATTCCCTCTTCCCATACTCCCCCCCCCCCCGAATTCCTTTCCTTTCATTTCTCTTCACTTCTCCTACTCATATCACATCCCTAGTTCCCTTCTCCTTACTTCTCCTACTTCTACTTCCCGTACCTCATCTCCACTATTTTCTTCACCCCATTTCCTTTATGTCCCCTCCCCTCACTTCCCTAGTTCCCTTCTCCTTACTTCTCCTACTTCTACTTCTGATATCTCATTTCCACTACTTTCTTCATCCCATTTCCTGTGTGTCCCCTCCCCTCACTTCCCTAGTTCCCTTCTCCTTACTTCTCCCACTTCTACTTCCCATACCTCATTTCCTCACTCTCCTCATTCTCCTCACTTCTCCTATCCCTCTCACTTCCCTAGTTTCCTTCTCTTTACTTCTCCCACTTCTGCTTCCCACACCTCATTTCCACTACTTTCTTCACTCCATTTCCTTTACGTCCCCTCCCCTCACTACCCCTTTCCATTATATCCCCTACTTCCCCCTAATTTCTCCTGACCCCCACACTTCTTTTACTTCCCTAACCCTCAATTATCCTATTTTCCCTGCCCTCATTTCCCCTAAGTTCCCTTCTTCCCCTACTGATCGATTTTTTCTGTTTTTCTCAGATGTTTGCTATAGTTACTTTCAATTTCATTCACAATGAAACTCTTAAAATTTAAATTCAAACGAGGAAAAATGTATAAATTCAATTAACAATATTAAAAATTGAATAATTTCTCATTAAAGATTCATTCTGAGAAAAATTTTAAGAGTGTTTGAAGTTGAGTAATTACTAATTTTGTGAATCCGACTTGAAAAAAAGAACTTAGTTGAAGTAGGAGTTGCGCGCCTACAGAAAGTGACTATCAAGATGTTAATTAAGTCGTTTAAACCTCCCCCTTCTATACTTCCCCTCCGTTACTCTCCCTTCTTCCCCGCCCCACACATCGACCTTTGCTTTTTCTGCCTTCACTAAACTTCTCCCTCCACTACTTCCCCCTTCATTACTTTTCGAGATGACACTCCACTTTTCCCACTCTCATTCCCCAGCCCTCACTTCCCCTTCCCTACTCACTCGCGCTACCCTACTTCCTCGTCCCACATTTCCCTTCATTCCCCTCTCTTCCTCTCCTTTAATTTTTCCTCACTTCTCCTACCCCTCTCACTTCCCTAGTTCCCTTCTTACTTCTACTTCTACTTCCCATAATTCATTTCCACTACTTTCTTCACCACATTTCCTTCACCCATTCCTTCACCACATTTCCCTTCATTCCCTCTTCCCATACTTCCACCAACTCCCCTTTCTTTCATTTCGCCTCACTTCCCCTACTCCTCTCACTTCCCTAGTGCCCTTCTTTTTACTTCTACTTCTACTTCCCATACTTCAGTTTCACTACTTTCTTCACCTCATTGCGTTCACCCATTTCTTCACCACATTTCTCTTCGTTCCATCTTCCCACACTTCCCGTCCTATCATTTCTCCTCACTGCTTCTACTTCTACTTCCCACAACTCATTTTCATTACTTTCTTCGCCAAATTTCCTTTACCCATTTCTTCACCACATTTCCCTTCATTCACTCTTCTCATATCTCCCCCCACTTCCTTTACTTCCATTTCTCCTCACTTCTCCTTCGCTCTCACTTCCCTGGTTTCCTTCTTACTTCTCCTACTTCTACTTCCCATACCTCATTTCCAATACCTTCTTCACCCCATTTCCTTTACTCATTTTTTCACCACATTTCCCTTTATTCCCTCTTCCCACACTTCCCTTCCTATCATTTCTCCTCACTCCTCCTACCCCTCTCAATTCCCTAGTTCCCTTCTTACTTCTCCTACTTCTATTTCCCATACCTCATTTCCACTACTTTCTTCAACCCATTTCCTTTACGTCCCCTCCCCTCACATCCCCTTCCATTATATCCCCTACTTCCCCCTAATTTCCCCTGGCCCCTTCATTTCTTCTACTTCCCCAGCCCTCAATTATCCTATTTCCCCTCCCCTTATTTCCCTTCTTCCCCTACTAATCGACTTTTTTCAGTTTGTCACCATTAACAATATTAAAAATTGAATAATTTCTCATTAAAGATTTATTCTGAGAAAAGTTTTAATTAAGAGCGTTTGAAATTGAGTAATTTCTAATTTTTAGAATCCAAATTAAAAGTTTTAATTTGTCAAATTGCCAGCCTTGAAAGTTAGACATTTTTCCCCCTTTATAAAAGAATGCCTCCTTTTTTCCTGTTTTGAAGAAACTTTTCTCTTTTTCTAGTTCTTCCGCTTAAATGCGAACTAAATTAATAAAACCCAGTAAGAAAATCCATCTATTTGTGGTTGAAAGACAATTCTTTTTGGTTAAAAATTGGACTATTTTGTTGAACATTTAATTATTTTGTTGAAGATTTAACTATTTTTTTAAAAAGTCATCCTTTATGGTCGAAAATTCAACAGTTTTATTGAACATTCGGCTTTTAGGATAAAAATATATTTTTTTGTTTTAAAAAATCATTTTTCTTGGTTGCAAATTAACTTTTTTGCTGCAAATTTAACTGTCTTTAAAAAAATTCGTCTTTTTGGCATGCGAATGCAGCTATTTTGTTAAAAAATAGTTCGTCGTTGGAAATTAGCATGTTTTGTCTGGAAAATTCAACTGCTTGGTTGAAAACGCCCCTGTTTTGGTTGAGGTTAATTCTCATTGATTTAAAAATTCGACCATTTGGTTGAAAATTCAATTATTTTGTTGAAAAGTTCCATTCATTAGTTAAATATTCAACTGTTTTATTAAATTTTCATCTTTTTTAATAGAAAATTTGTTTATGTGAATTGAACATTCATTTTCTATGGTTCACATCAGATTAAAAAAATTACAAAAGATTTTAAACGATTTCAAAAGATTTCAGAATATTTAATTAAGATTTCTATTGATATCGAAATGTTTCAAAAGATTTTGGAAGATTTAAAAATATTTCACAGGGATTTTAAACATTTAAAAATATTTTAAAGGCTTCCAAAGGCTTTACGAAAATTTCGGAAATAGGATTTAAAATATTTCGAAAGATAAAAAATATTTTAAAAGGTTTTCAGGTTTTCAAAGATTACATAAGGATTCAAAAGATTTCACAATAGCATGTGAATCAAATTTAACAGATTTCAAACGATTTCAGAAAAAGCTTAAAAATTCCGAAAAATTTTAGAAAATTTGAAAAGATTTCCCAAAGATTTCAAAGATTTTACTAGGATTCAAAAGATTTCACCAGGCATATACATCAGGTTTCAAATATTTCAAAAGATTTCAGAACAATTTAGAAGATTTCTAAAGATTTCGCAAGGATTTCGATGATTCCAATATTTCACAGTTAAAGATTCAAAAGATTTCACAAAGGCGTCTGCATCAGATTTACCAGATTTCACAAAGGCGTGTACATTAGATTTCTAAAAATTTCATAAAGATTTCAAAGAGTGAAAAATATTTGAAAGATTTCAAAAGATTAAAAAAGATTCAAAGGATTCAAAAAAATGTCTTGGATTTCAAAGATTTTACAAAGGCGTGTACATACTATTTTAAAAATTTCAAATGATTTTGAACGATTTCAAAATATTTAAGAAAGATTTCGAAGATTTCAAAAGGTTTTAAAAGATTTTGGATGGTTACAAAAATGTCACAAAGAATTCAAGGATTTCAAAGATTTCACAAAAATTCAAAAGATTTTATAAAGGCTTCGTACATCAGATTTCAAAAATTCCAAACATTTCAAACAATTTCAAAAGGTTTCAAAAGATTTTTGAAGATTTTCAGATTTCAAATTAAGCGCCTACAATTTTTGACTTTAAATTTATTTTTGAAGTTCGACATGATCAGTTAGGTTTAAGTAATAATTTAAAAAATATTATCCAATCCTTAACTCTGTCTAAAATAAGCTTTAAAGTAGAATTTTTAATATTTTCAAAAAGTCAACATTTTCTTAATTATTGCTATTCCTGAAGTATTTAATAAAATACAACAGTACAGATCTTGGCAAACAAAAAATGCAATGGCATATTTTTTACATATATTTGATTTGCGTAAAAAGTAAATCTGGAGAAACTTGACTTATTGACCTGGAAAACCTGGAAAAGGCCTCGAATTTTGTTCCTAAGAATCACTAGACACTGGACCTGGAAACCAGGAATTTTGTGAGACGAGTAACCGGGAAATGACAGTGGATTTATTTTTTGACCGCGAATTTGACAAATTTAAAAAAAATCTGTCCAAGTTTGATTTCAACCATTTTTTAAATAATTAGTTGACTTGTTATCTTTTTCCATATTAAAATCATTCAGTTTACAATGTATAATTCAAAAATCTTTCACTTCAAAAATGTTCCATTTCAGATTTAATTTCTAGGCGTATATTGTTCATTTAATGATTTTGAAATGGAGTTTTAAAGACTTAAAAAATTACAAATTAGAAGCGTTCCAAATCGACAATTTTGGATGCAAATCATTTTTAGTTGATCAACTGTGAATATACAGTCGAACCTGGATTTAGCGCCGATTTTGGGGCTGACCTTGACGTAGAATCGAGAGAATCGGAACTATTTTTTCTCTCCTGTTTTATCTCTCTCCTGTTTCTCTCTCTGTTTTGTCACGCCTGAGTGCACACCATACATCCTACCGCAAATGCCTCTCACGTATCCCCACGGCGCGGCGTCAATTCTCGGAAGGGCAAAATCCAGGGGAGCTAAATCCAGGTTTCACT
>JAABKJ010013406.1:0-10317 GCA_011634705.1 Andricus grossulariae
TCAAAACTTCTCAATATCTCTTAAACTTATTCCAATTTTTTCCAAATTTATAACTGTTTAATTTTTATTTATTCATCGAAATTTGCTTTCGTTTAAAAATATTCTTAGATATTCTGTTTAAATTCATTTTTCAAAATAAAAATCATACAAAATTTGTCCATGAATATTCGTTTTGGAGTTCGGATTGACTCGGATTAATTTTTAAATGATTTACCGAATAAGTTTAATTTAATTTAAATATTCAAGGGATTCCAAATTATTTAAACTTTGATTTTTAATTAAATTGAAATCTTTGATTTTAAATTATATTGAAATCTTTTAAAAGCTATTAGAATTCCTGCAAATCCTTTAACATGTTTGCAAATATTTTAAAATCCTCCGAAATCTCCTTTAAAATCGCGTGAAATCTTAAAATCTTTAAAAATTCTTTTTATTCATTATTTGGAAATCTTTTGAAATCCTCTAAAATCGTGGATATATTTTGTAATCTCTAAAACTCTTTTAATATCCCATGCAATCTTTGAAACCCCTTTAAATCTCTTAAAAATAGTTAAATTCTTTAATATTTTGAAGCTAAGTCCCTTTCAATTTTTGAAATCTCATTAAAATCCTTGGATATCTTTCAGGATTCGTGAAAATACTTGAAATATTTAAAATCCGTGAAAATCCCTTAAAATATTTGAAATTCCGTAAATAATTGCGAAATATTACGAGAGCCCTTGATATCTTTGAAACCCCTTTAAAATTCAAGAAAATCTTTCAAATCCGTGGGAATCTTTCCAAATCTCTTAAAATTCATTAAAATATATTCAGCTATTTTAAAAGCCACTGAAATACCTTACGTTATTTGGAAATCCTTTGAAATTCCGTTAAATCTTTTGAAATCCTCTAAAATTCGTTGATATACTTCAACAATCTTTCAAAATCCAATGATATCTTTGCAAATAATTTGAATAATCTCATTAAGCCCCACCAAATCCCCGAAATGTCATTAAAATCCCCTGATATATTCTTCGGTTAAAATACGTGAAATTTGGTGAATAATTTCGAAATATGTTGATAAAATCTTTTAAAATTCACTGAAATCTTTGAAAACCGTGGAAATTTTTACGAATCTCTTGAAATTCAGATGTCCTCTAAAATTCGTGAACATAATTCGGTATCACATGACATTCTTTAAAATCCCGTGACTTATTATTGTGTTAAATATTATGTTATCCCGTGGGTATTATTGTAAAAGTTTTTTGATATGGGTAAGAAACATTTTATTTACAAAATACAAATCTATGTACAAATATCGTCATTTTCTACCCTAATTATACTTTAAAAAAAAATTGAATAGTCAGTCTCTTACAAATATTACGATAAAGCAAAGCTATGATTCTAAATTGATATTTGTAAATCTGAAAAATCAGAGACGCTCCCATTCGTTATCGTCATACTGTTCTTCAATGTGGAATTGTTCTCGCATTCAACGGCTGTAAAATATAGAACCATAGATGTAAAAATAAAATCCTTCTACTTGATAGCATCTTCTTAGTCTATTTTTTTGCAGTAAATGAATAGCAAAAAGTATATAACAATCTGCATAACAAGAAAAGCGATCCTTAAAGCATAGTGAAAGGAAATTTGTCCATAAATGGAATTGATAAAAGATGACTTTTAAGCTTTGAAGGTCGTTTTGAACCTGAATCATTGTCGCTCATAATCTCTGGAGAAGCTTTACGAGTATCCTTAGACAAATAGGATTCCAATTTTCCTACGCTGGCCAGAATTAATCCTAAAAATGGCGGAGAAGGTTTTAGCGGTCGTGACAAATATTCTGGATGATACTGTGTAGCAACGTAGTAAGGGTGGCCTTCCAGTTCGACAATTTCCATCCTCTCTAATTTTTCGTCATGTCCTGTGAAAAAAGTAATGATTTTCGTATTTATTTATTTCTTATCTTTCAGGTTGATCGGGAAATTGTTTCTTTTATTTGAAATAAATGCTCATTTATTCAGATTGCAAACAAATACTAACCCACAAACTTCATGCCTGCGGCTTCTAGAGCTGTTACGAATTTCGGATTGACTTCGTATCTGTGACGATGTCTCTCTTCTACGCTGTCTTTGTTACCATACAATTTCTCTGAAAAAAATAATAATAAAATTACCCTTTATAATAGGTGAACTTCAAAATTATTATCAAATCTTAATTACTCTAATCAAAACTTTTCTACCATAAAGGATGAATTTTCAATCCAAAAGGACGATTTTTCAACAAAACAGTTGAATTTTTTACCAAAAAAGATGACTTTCACCAAATAATTAAATTTTCAACAAAATGAATGTTTAATCAAATTGTTTAATTTTCAACATATAAACATGAATTTTCAACCAAATGATCGAATATTCAAATAAAAAAGATTAAACTTCAACCAAAAACAGTTGCATGTTGAACCAAAATTTTTACTGAAATGATTAAATTTTCAACTAAAATTCTGAATCTTCAACAAAAATATTGAATTTTTAACAAAAAAGTTAAACTAGTAATTGATATAATATTTCAAATAAAAAAAGGTCTTAATCTTAAATAAAAAATAGTCAAATTTGACCAAAAAAAGATGAATTCTCAACGCAAAATGTAATAGTTGATATTTCGACCAAAAAATATTTCAATTTTAAGTTAAAAAACCGTCGTACCAAAAATGATAAATTCTCAACAAAAAATGTAACAATTTATATTTTAATCCAAAAATGTTTTTATTTAAAATAAAAAAACAGTTAAATTCTACCAAAAGATAAATTTTCAACAAAATAGTTGAAATTTAAAAAAAAATAGTCGGATTTTCAATCTAAAAAGATGAATTTTCAGCAAAATGGTCGAATTTTAATTTGAAAAAAATTAAACTTTAACCAAAACTGGAAAATTTTGAATCAAATCGTTACATTTTTAAGCCAAAAAGTATGAAATTTCTACTAAAAGTGACAAAAAAGTAACATAAAAGAAGAATTTCCAATAAAATAATAAAAAATTTCCACCAAATAGATGAATTTTCAATGAAAATGAATTATCCAACAAAAAATATGAACTTTAACCAAATATTTTATTTTTTATTATAGAAATAAGAAAAAGTTCTTCAAAATTGTTGAACTTTCAGAACAAAAGACGAATTTTCTGTAAACTCGTTTAATTTTCAATAAAAAAAGAGGATAATTAAATTAAAAAAAGACAAATTTGCAACTAAAAAAGGTCAATTTTCAACCAAAAATGGAAAAGTTACATTTTCAGTTTCAAAAATTAATTTTGAACCGAAAAAGTAAATTTTACACCAAATAATTTAATTTTCAACCAAACAGATGCATCTTCAATAAAAAAAAAAGTTTTTAACAAAGAAGATCAATTTTTACACAAGTCGTAGAATTTTTAATTAAAAATCATGAGTCTTAAGCAAAAGAAAGTTCATTTTAAGAAAGTGGTTCTACATTTAACCAAATTTATTTTTATTTTTAACAGTAAAAGATGAATTTTCAGCGAATAATGTAATAGTAAATATTTCAGTCAAGAGATTCTATTTCAACCAAAACAAAAGACTTTATTACGGTAAAGGATGAAATTTCAATCCAAAAGGACAAAAAATTATCAAAACAGTTAAATTTTTAACAAAAAGGATGAATTTTTAACAAAATAGTTGAAGTTTTAACAAAATAGTTGAATTTTTAACTAAAAGAGATGAATTCTGAACCAAAAATATAATAGTAAACTTTTCAATTAAACAGAATAAACTTTCGAATAAAATAGTTAAATGTTCTACTAGTCCACGAAAATATTATTCAACAAAAAAAGTTTATTTTCAATCAAGAGAAATGAATTTTTAACGCGTAAAGTTGAATTTTTAAACCAAAAAGACGGTTGAAGGTTTAACCCAAATACTTTAATTTTCAACAAAAAGCTCAATTTTCAACGAAAAATGAAATAGTTTACATTTAGACGAAAAAAAACAACGATATTCGAAAAAATAGACAAATTTTCAAACAATTAGTTGAATTTTTTTAGATAAAAAAAGATTAATTTTTGACAAAATACATGAATTTTCAATACACAGTTCAATTTTCAATCAAAAAAGATTTTTTAGTTCAGAAAGAAAAAAAATCCACCCAAACAGTTGAAATTTAAAGTGAAAACTCGAATTTCCTGTAAAACAGTTGAATTTTTAACCCGAAAATATGAATTTTTCATCAAAAAAGAGGACACTTCAATCAAAAGAAATTAATTTTTTTTTAAATAACAAAACAAAAATACAGTTGAATTTTCAACCAAAGAAATAAATTTTTAACAAAGTTCAACTTTAACTTAAGTAGTTGAATTTTCAATTAAAATTACGAATCTTCAACAAAAAAATGATTTTTTTAACAAAGCGGTTCATCCTTCAATCAAGTAGTCAAAATTTCAAACGGAAAATATTTTAATTTTTATATCAGAAACAGATGGATTTAATCAAAAGACGAATTTGCAACAAAATAGTTTAATGCTCAATTGAAGAAGATTAATTTTCAACCAAAAAGGATGAATTTTTACCAAAATTGTGGAATTTTCAAACAAATAATAAAATTTGCGGTGGCCGCAAAACTTAATTTCTAAAATTCCCTAAATTTTCCTTGGCCAATTTATTATTTTTCCTGCCCATTAATATTCAAATACCAGAATCTTAATCTTCTAAAATTTTTAACAAAGAATCTTTTAAATTCAAATTTATTCAGAAAAAAAGGATCTCTCTCCTCTCGCTCCACTGGGATTCGAACACCAGACCAACTGATTTCCGGTCAGGTGCTCTAACCAAATAGTTTATTTTTTATGATAGAAAGAAGAAAAAGTTCTTCCAAATTGTTGATTCTTTTTTCGAATCTTTTTTAGTGCATCTTATAGAAATGTCCTGATTTTTCCCTTTAATTTTGAAAAATAACTTACTTATCACTGATTCTCCTTCTGAGAAAATAGTTGTCCTTTTTCCTAATCGCATAGTTCCACCCATTTGTCCTTGATTGTGTTCTGGCATATCGATAACAAGTGGATTTTCTGTCTCACTATCAAATTCGGTACTATTCGCATTACTCAGATTCAACACGTTTCTTCCGAATTCGATTACTGCAGTTTGCATTCCCAAACATATCCCAAGGAAGGGTTTGTTGTTCAACCTACACCATTTGCAGGCTTCTATTTTTCCTTCTATTCCCCTTTTTCCAAAACCTCCTGGCACTATCACACCGCTGAAAAAATTACAGAAATTATATTAAGATAAATTTTTATTCATATTACGAAAACAGGTTCATTTAAAATTATTCAAACATGTTTCACCGGAGTAATTTTTACTACACTTAAAAGGTTTTCATTTTTTTTTCAAGTTTAATCATTTTATTTTGTTATAACATAGAAAATGTTGTACATGATAAAATACTTTAATTTTACTTTTCACAAAATACATGAATCTTCAACTTGTAAATAATAAATTTTCAGACAAGGAAAATTATTTTTCAATTTAAAAAATTGAGTTTTCAACGAAATAGTTAAATTTGGAACTAAATAGTTGAATTTTCTACTGAAGTAGTTTAATTTTCAATGAAAAAGACGAATTTTCAAACAAACAGTGGGATTATTCATGAAAAAAATTGAAATTTTTACTAAAAGAGATGAGTTTTCAACCCGAAATGACGAATATCATACAAAATAATTGAATTTTCAACCCTGAAATAAGAATTTTCAAACAAAAAAATAATAATTTTTAACCAAATAGTATAATTTCCTACCGAATTGTTGAATGCAGTCGAAATATATTTAATTTTCGACCAATAAAGAATCCCTACAAAAAGAGATGAATTTTCAACCTACCAAGATTAATTTTCAACCAAATAGTTGAATTTTAAAGCCAAATATACTTTTTTTTAGAAAACAGTTAAATTATTAACCCGAAAAGTTGAATTTCAAACAAAACAGTTAATTTTCAACCAAAAACGATGCATTTTTTAACCAACTAGGTAATTTTTTCACAAGCAACATCAATTTTGATTAATTTTGAACAACATGCCTGCATCTTTAACCAAATAGTTAAATTTTCAACCAAAAAAGATTAATTTTCAAGCAAATAGTTAAATTTTCTATGCATTTTTTACAGAAAAATGACTTATTCAATCCGAAAATTTCAACTTTCAACAAAAAAGTTCATTTTCAACCAACTAGTATAATTTTTTAACACATTGTTCAATTTCCAATCCAAAAAGACGAATTTTTTACATAAAAGTTGAACTTTCAACCCAAGAATACAAATTGAAACATGAATATTCAATCCAAAAGGACGCATTTTCAACAAAACAGTTGAATTTTCAAGCCAAAAAGATGTGTTTAGAAAACAGTTCAATTTTCAACTTCGAAAATATGAATTTTCTTCAAAATAATCCCTTTTCTACCAAATAGTTAAATTTTCAAACAAGTAGTTCATTTTTTAACTAAATAGTTGAATTTCGAGCAAAATAGTTGAATTTTAAGCCAAAAAGACGAACTTTCTACATGAGAGTGGAATTGTCAACCTGAAAGGTGAAGTTTAAACAAAAAAGTTAATTTACAACCAGTTAAATTTTAAACTACAATGATGAATCTTCACCAAAAACAAATTAATTTTTTAATAAGTATTTCAATTTCCAACCAAGTAGTTGAATTTTTAACAAAAAAAGATAAATCCTCAACGAAACATGCAACAGATATAAATATATTAAATTTTCAATCAAATAGTAGAAGTTCTAACCAAACGAAATAAATCCTGTGTCAAAAAGAATTAACTTTTAAATGAAAATAATCGGGGTTTCAACGAAATAGTTAAATTTGGAACTAAATAGTTGAATTTTCTACCGAAGTAGTTTAATTTTCAACGAAAAAGACGAATTTTCAACCAAACAGTTGGATTATTCATGAAAAAGATAAAATTTTTACTAAAAGAGATGAGTTATCAAACCGAAATGATTAATTTTATAGAAAATAATTGAATTTTCAACCCTAAAATAAGAATTTTCAACAAAATAGTATAATTTCGTACCGAATTGTTGAATACTGTCGAAATATATTTAATTTTCAACCAATAAAGAATTTCTACTAAAAGAGATGAACTTTCAACCTAACAAGAAGAATTTTCAAACAAATTGTTCAATTTTAAAGCAAAAAACACTTTTTTTAAAGACAGTTATATTATTGACCCGAAAAGTTAAATTTTAAACGAAACATTTAATTTTTAACCAAAAAATAGGAATTTTGAAACCAAATATGTAATTTTTTTCACAAGAAAGATAAATTTTCCACCAAAAAGATAAGCTTTCTACGAATTTTCTACGAGAAAATTACTTACTCCACCCGCAAATTAGAATTTTCGTTAGAAAAGTTAATTTTCAACAAACTAGTTTAATTTTTTTACCAAATTTTTTACTTGAGCATTTGAATTGAAACCGGTGAATTTTTAACAAAATATTTCAATTTTCACCAAGAAGATCAATTTTTTACCAAAAATGACGAAGTTTAAAAAAAATACCTAAATTTTCTACAAAACAGTTATATTTTCAAATAAATAGTTAATTTTTAAACTAAATATTAACTCTGATTTAAAAAGATTTTAAGATAAAAAATCTCAAAAAAATTATTTTCTCACAAAAGCACTGAAAAAAAATTAAACTGGAAAATAAAAGGTTATTTTGAAATTGTTTAAACAATTTATTTAAAAATGCGATATGGAAAAACAAACCGTACATTCTATTCTGCTAAAAAATTGAATCAAATTATTGACGTATTATAAATAAAAAATTACACGGTATAGAATTTATATTCATACTATATAACAAATTGGTTGGAGCAAAAAATTCTCCGATATATGAAATTTCTGGAATTTTTGACACAGAATTGAACGGCGCTATTATTTTTTTTAATATCTCGCACATTTACAAAAACATTTTTTTTTTTCATCACAATGTGCGATGGAATTTCAGATAGTTTTTCATTTTTAATGGAGGAAAAAAATTCCCGGTCTTTTTCTCGGTTCGCAAAAATTGTTTTTAGAATTGTATAAAAATTTGTATAAAGGCTGAATTATTTTTATTTTAACTCCTTTCAAACTATCAATTGTTCAATCTTTATTTCTACTTAAAAGTTTAAGTTTCAATTATAAATTAAAAATTTGGAAAATAGAACATTAAAATTTTAACCGTTTCTATTTCAAACTATTCAGCTTCAAATTGTTTAGTTTTGAATGTTTGGTTTACAATTGCTCATTAAAAATAAAAGTCAAATATTGCTCAATATTAACAAATTGTGCTTTTTTAAATTATAATATCTGAATAGAATGTGAAATTTAATAAAAACGTTTAATTATGAATCTAATAATTTAAAACTATTTTACAAATGAAAATAGTACATAAAGTTTCAATCGGACTACAGTTCAATTTAAAAAATCACTAATTAATTTATTTTTAAATTTGAACAACTTGAAATGCTTTCTATGAAAATTTTCCATTTCTAACGCTTTGGAATGAATTCAAAAATTCTTTACATTGAAAATATACGCTTAAAAATGAAGATCTACAATGAAAATTCATAATTGAAAAGGTTAACAATTGAACTAAACATTTAAAAAAAAGTTGAAATACACTTATTTTAAATTGCATTATATCATGTGATATTTAAAGTAATTGGATAGAACTTTCTTCTAAAAAAATTGTGAAATTCCAGGTTAAAAAATAAATGTTTCTAATAAATTTTAATAAAAAATGTATATTATATTAATGGAATGCTTACTCGCTTTTGCACAATTCTTGCCATGCTTCATGGAATATGACAGGGTCTGACTGTTTCGTCTCTTCTTCTAAATTGCAGGCATCAATGTACTGAAAGAACAAAAAATCATTGTATGTATTGTATAATAATAATAATATCCATTAAAAAAATACAACTACAGGCCTCGGACTCATTTAGGAAATACAAAATAGTGTCAATAGTAGCATAAAATTAAAAAAAAAATAGTAGCAAAATAGTGTCATGAAATTTTTAAAATATGAAATGAAGAGGTTAACTGATTTTGAAATCTAGTATACAAAATAATTCCTTTTAACCCCTAAGATTTCGAAATATTTCGCGGAATTTCAAGAATTTTGAGAGATTTTAAGGGATTTCCATTGGAAATCGTAAAAACCCATTAAATTATGGAGAAATCCTTTGAAATTCCTTGAAAATAAATTAAACTGAAGTTATTCATTAAAGTTCTCTATCCGTTCTAATCCCTGGTCCAAATTTCTCTAAGAATCCCTTCAAATTTTTGGAAATCCTGGAAAATTCTTTAAAAGCGCTTGAAAACTTTCTTTGAAAAGCGTAAAAATCCATTAAAATGAGTAAAAATCATTTGAAATTCGTTGAATATTTAAATTAAATCATAAAATCCCTTGAAATCTTTTGGAATTCCTACAAAATTCTTTTTAAAAAATTTAATCGCTAGGAATCCCTTGAATTTCATTACATTTTTTCAAAGTTCTCTAAAAATCTCTTCTAATGCCTGGAAATCTTTTAAATGCCTGGTCATCTTTGGAATCACTAGAAGTCCCTTAAAATTTTATTTCATTTCACTTACATTCCAAATTTATCTAAAAATCCCTCAAAATCCTACAAATTTCTTTGAAATCCCTTATTTTTAAATATCTTTAAATCCTTTGGAATACCTAAAAATCCCTTGTTATCTTTTCTTTGGAAATCATAAAAATGCTTTAAAATAAGCAGAAATCATTTAAAATCCCTTGAAAATAAATTAAATTGAACTTTTTCATTAAATTTCTCTAAAAAAGAATTTAAAATCTGTAGAAATCTTTGAAATCCTCAGATATTCAATAAAAGCCTTTCAATCTTGTGAAATTCATTGATATAAATTAAAATCCCTTGAAAGCTTAAATGTTCTAAAAAAGAAAAATGTTCAAATCCCCAGAAATCTTTGAAATCGCTAGGAATCCCTTGAATTTCATTAAATTTTTTTCAAATCAAATTTCATTTTATTTCAATTATTTTACAAATTTCTCTAAAAATCCCTCGAAATATTTGGAAATCCTACAACATTTTTTTAAATCTTTTGAAATCCCTTGAAAATTTTCCTGAAATCCTGGCTGATTCAATAAAATCCTTTAAACTTTGTGAAATTCTTTGAAATCCCTTATTTTTAAATCTCTTTAAATCCTTTGGAATACCTTAAAAATCCCTTGTTATCTTTTCTTTGGAAATCATAAAAATGCTTTAAAATAAGCAGAAATCATTTAAAATCCCTTG
>JAABKJ010013407.1:0-10317 GCA_011634705.1 Andricus grossulariae
CGTCTTTCCATAATTTTAGTTTAGTTTTAATGTTATTTTTCATGATTTAAACTGAAAATGAGCATCATAGCGTAAAGTGGTTCAAAGCAAATTTGTAGGTATACTTTAGACAAAAAATATTGTTAAATAAAATGTTGTTGTAGTTTGTGTCGTTTTTTTCAAGAAGCTAATTCTTTTATTTTCAATATATTTTCATAACAAGAGTTTATAACATATTTGAAGATATTTTTTATTAGAACAACTTTTTTGTCATTTTTTTCGTCTCTTGGTCGTTTTTCCAAAAATTAAATTTTTTTATTTTTATTCTTATTTTTTGCGACTAAAAGAAAGTCTACACGTCCTATCTAAAAATTACTAATAACAAATTGGTAAATCCTTTTTGGGTGATCAACATTTGTCGATTAATTTTTTTTCGTACCTTGTGTCGCTTTTCAAAAAATTTAATTTTTTACTTTGAATGTTATCTTTCACGATTAAAACTAAAACTACGCGTCATATCAAAATATTGTTGATGACAAATTTGGATGAGTTTTCAATCTTTTTCGGAAGAGCAACTTTTGTCTATTTATATTTTTCATAGCATGAGTCGTTTGTCCAAAAATTTAATTTTTTAATTTTTAATATTGTTTTTTACGAATAAAACAGAAACTGCGCATCTTATCAGAAAAATGATTCATAACAAATTTGTAGCTCCTTTTTGGCACAACAGTTTTTGTTGATTTATTTTTTTTCTGTACCTTGCATAGTTTGACCGCAAAATGGAATTTTTGATTGTTTATAATTTTTTCTGCGATCAAAATTTGAATTTTCGATTTTTCAAGAAAATTCAAAAGGTTGTTTTGATAGTCTTTTAAAATTTATCCGATATACAAACGACGACAGCGACGACAACGTCAATGCCGACAGACAGACAGACACCGACGTAAAAACCATTTTTTCTGACACAGGGTGCCTCAAAAAGTCGACAATTAATGGAATCCACGAATGTCATTTTTCACATAAAATCAATACCTTCTCATTATGATGAGAATGTAAAAAGAGATAAAAAAAGACATAGTTCAATTGTCCACCAAATGATTTTCAACTAAAATCAAGACTTTTCAAGCAGAAAAAATGAATTTTTCACAAATTAGTTTCTGTCAACTTTCAAACAAGTAGTTAAATTTTCAAATAAAAAAGATAAATTTTCAACTAAAAATGGAATAGTTGAATTTCCTGTAAATAAATTTCAGTCCAAACGGATCAATTTTCAATATAATAGTTACATTTTCTACCAAAAATTGACTTTTTAACAAAACTCTTGAATTTCTTACAAACTAGATTAATTTTTCACCAAATAGTTGCATTTTTAACCAAAAGCATGGATTCTCAACGAAGAATATTAACTTTCAACCAAGAAAGACAAATTTTTTTGCGAAATACGTAAATTTTCAACCCATTCGGGTTAAAATCGAAAAAATGAATTTTTAACAGAGCAGTTCAACTTTTAACCAAGCAGTCGAATTTTCAAAAAAAAACAAGATAAATTTTCAACTAAAAATGGAATAGTTGAATTTTCTGTAAAGAAATTAATTTTCAACAAACAAACAAAAAACGAATTTCTAACAATATGTTTAAATTTTTAACGGGGGAAAAAATATAATTTTTAACCAACTAATTAATTTCTCAGCCAAGTAGTTGAATTTTCAAGCACACAATATGAATCTTTAATGGCAAATGTAATACTTAGAAATTCAACCAAAACAGATTAAAATTTGAAATTAAAAACAATTGAATTCATCGAAAAAATACGAATTTTTAACAAAATAGTTAATTTTTTTGTTAAATAGTTGAATTTTCTCCAAAAACGTTAGAAATTTTAATTTTTAACGAAAAAAAAAAAATAATTTTCAACAAAATAGTAAAATTGTCAACCAAACTATTTTCAACTTAAATCAAGAAATTAAATTTCCTGTAAAAAAATTTATTGTTAATTAAAAGAAAAAAAAATGAATTTTTAACGATATTTTTCAATTGTCAATTGAAGAATTGAATCTTTCATCAAAATAGTTGAATTTTCAGTCGAACAGGACGAATTTTCAACACAAAAATTAAATTTCCCCCCAAAAAACTAATTTTGAACAAAAAGTAAAATTTGTAACCAAAGAGATGAATTTTCAAATAAAATGATGAATCTTAAAATGAAAAAAAAAATAATTTTTAGCCAATTAATTCAATTCGCAACCAATTGGTTGAGAATTGAATTTCAACTAAAAAAGATTAATTTTAAACGACAAATGTAATAGTTAATACTTCAACCAAAACAGATTAAATTTTTCAATTAAAAACAATTGAATTCATCGAAAAAATACGAATTTTCGATAAAATAGTTAATTTTTTAATTAAATAGTTGAATTTTCTCCAAAAAAGTTTAAAAAATTAATTTTCAACGAAAAAAAAAAGAATTTTCAACAAAATGGTGAAATTTCTAACCAAACTATTTTTAACTTAAATCAATAAATTAAATTTCCTGTAAAAAAATTTATTTTTAACCAAAAAATAAAATAAGTTTTAACAAAATTTTTCAATCAAAGAATTGAATTTTCTTACAAAATAGTTGAATTTTCAGTTCAAAAGGACGAATTTTAAACACAACTAATACATTTCTTCAAAAAAAAAAATAATAATAATTTTTAACAAATGGTTAAATGGTTAAAGAGGTGAATTTTCAAATAAAATGATAAATCTTCAAACAAACAAAAAATGAATTTTTAACCAATTAATTCAATTCGCAACCAATTGGTTGAGAATTGAATTTCAACCAAAAAAGATGAATTTTTAAGGACAAATGCAATAGTTATTACTTCAACCAAAACAGATAAAAAATTGAAATTAAAAACAAATTAATTCATCGAAAAATACGAATTTTCAACAAAATAGTTAATTTTCAATCAATTAGTTGAATTTTCTATTAAAAGCATAAAAAATATTAATTTTTAACAACCAAGAAAGTATTTTCAACAAAATAGTACAATTTTCAACAAAATTATTTTCAACTTAAGTCAAGAAATTAAATTTCTGTAAAAAAAGTATTTTTAACAAAAAAAAAGAAGTTTTAACGATATTTTTCAATTTCTAATGAAAGAATTGCATTTTCTACCAAAATAGTTGAATTTTCAGCCCAAAAGGCCGAATTTTCAACACAACAATTGAATTTTGTACCAAAAAAACTAATTTTCAACAAATAGTTAATTTTCAATCAATTAGTTGAATTTTCTATTAAAAACGTTAAAAAAATTAATTAAAAAATAGAATTTTTAACAAAATAGTAAAATTTTCAACCAAATTATTTTCAATTAAAATCAAGAAATTAAATTTTCTGTAAAAAATTTATTTTCAATCAAAAAAGGCTAGTTTTTAACGACATTTTTCAATTTCTAATGAAAGAATTGCATTTTCTACCAAAATAGATGAATTTTCAGCCCGAAAGGCTGTATTTTCAACACAACAATTGAATTTTGTACCAAAAAAACTAATTTTTAACAAATAGTAAAATTTGTAATCAAAGAGGTGAATTTTCAAATAAAATAATGAATCTTCAGACAAAAAAATGAATTTTTAACCAATTAATCCAATTCGCAACCAGTTGTTTGAGAATTGAATTTCAACTAAAAAAGATGCATTTTTAACAACAAATGTAATAGTTATTTCTTCAACCAAAACAGATTGAAATTTGAAATTAAAAACAATTGAATTCATCGAAAAAAGGCGAATTTTCATGAAAATAGTTAATTTTCAATGAAATAATTGAATTTTCAACCAAAAACGTTAAAAAAATTAATTTTCAACGAAAAAAAAAGAATTTTCAACACAATAGAAAAATTTTCAACTAAAATGAAGAAATTAAATTTCCTGTAAAAAAAAATTATTTTTAACAAAAAGAAACTAACTTTTAACGATATTTTTCAATCATTTTTCTACCAAAGAATTGAATTTCCTACCAAAGTAGTTGAATTTCAGCCCAAAAGGACGTGTTTTAAAAACAACAATTACATTTTCTACCAAAAAAGCTCATTTTTGACAAATAGTTAAATTTGTAACCAAAGAGATGAATTTTCAAAGAAAATTATGAATCTTCAAACAAACAAAAAAATGAATTTTTAACCAATTAACTCAATTCGCAACCAATTGGTTGAGAATTGAATTTCCACCGAAAAAAATTAATTTTAACGAGAAATATAATATTTATTACTTCAACCAAAGCAGATTAAAATTTTAAATTAAAAACAAATTGATTTATCGAACAAATACGAATTTTCAACAAAATAGTTAATTTTCAATTAAAATCAAGAAATTAAATTTTCTGTAAAAAATTGATTTTTAATCAAAAAAGCTAATTTTTAACGATATTTTTTAATTTTAAATGAAAGAATTGCATTTTCTACTAAAGTAGTTGAATTTTCAGCCCAAAAGGACGTATTTTCAACACAACAATTTAATTTTCTACAAAAAAAAACTAATTTTTAACAAATAGTAAAATTTGTAATCGAAGAGGTAAATTTTCAAATAAAATGATGAATTTTTAACAACAAATGTAATAGTTATTATTTCAACAAAAACAGATTGAAGTTTGAAATTGAAAACAATTTAATTCATCGAAAAAATACGAATTTTCAACAAAATAGTTCATTTTCAATGAAATAGTTGAATTTTCAACCAAAAACGTTATAAAAATTAATTTTTAACGAAAAAAAAAAGAATTTTCAACAAATTAGCAAAATTTTCAACCAAACTATTTTCAGCTAAAATCAAGAAATTAAATTTCCTGTAAAAAATGTCTTTTTAACCAAAAAAAAAGCTAATTTTTAACGATATTTTTCAATGTTCAATGAAAGAAATGAATTTTCTACCAAAATAGTTGAATTTTCAGCTCAAAAGGACGAATTTTAAAGACAAAAATTACATTTTCTACTAAAAAGGCTAATTTTCATCAAATAGTTAAATTTGTAACCAAAGAAATTAACAAATTAATTCATCGGAAAAATAAGAATTTTCAACAAAATAGTTCATTTTCAATCAAATAGTTGCATTTTCTACCAAAAACGTTAAAAAAATAAATTTTCAACAACAAAAAAAAAGAATTTTTTACAAAACAGTAAAATTTTCAACCAAATTATTTTCAACTAAACTCAAGAAATTAGATTTTCTGTAAAAAAAATTTTTTTTGAATAAAAAAACGAATTTTCGACTAAAATATAGTTGAATTTTAATTCCACAAGGAAGTAATTTTCAACAGTTGAATTTTCTACCAGAAAATGACTTTTCAACCAATTTCTGAAATTTCCTACAAAGTAGATTAATTTTTCACCACATTGTTGAATTTTTATTCAAAAACATAGATTTTCAACGAAGAACATTAACTTGTTACCAAAAAAGACAAAATTTCAACTAAAAAAGATAATGAAAATTCGAAGAAAAAAAAACTTGTACCACCCTAATGCATACATATTTTTCTTCGCATAATTTACGATGAAACTGAGTAGTAATATCACAAAAACTTGCTTTCTGGGTATTGAAAAAAAAAGTAAAATAAATTAATAAATCCTAAATTAAACTTTGTCTCTCTCATACGCTTACCGGCCGAGCAAATGACAACAGTGAATTTTCGCACTGCCGCCAGATGTCGCAAATTTTGCGCCACTGCTCGGATTGGCGGAAAGAGGATATCGCAAGGGATGGTAGTGGTGGTGGTGGTGCGTTTGGATGCCCGGTCAGTTTCCGACGCCATATTGCCCTGGTGTGTTTATATTCGTTTGTTTAGCACGTTTTTTCAACTGCCGGGCGTTGATCATTTATCGTGTTTCGTTCGTGAATCGTTGTCTTCGAAGGCACAGTCGGTCTCTGTGATACTCGTGCCGCGAATCGCGTTTTAAAACCCGTGAAGTGTGACAGTGTTAATTCGCCTCCTGTGAATTCGAATCATTGGAATCCTATCAACCCCCGAGATTTAAATCGGCCTTCGAAGATTACTGGACCCAGGAAAATGCCCGTCCGTAAGCAAGGTGGTAAGCCAGTATTAATTAGAATCCTCGAGTCACCCAAATTTATTGATTTGCGAATCGTGGCAGTTTAATTCGGTTCGGGAATCAGAGGTGGAGTGCTTTCGGGTCACTCGGTCAGCTGTCAACCGAACTGTCAGTTCAACTCTTTTCGAATGTTGACACTCGATTTGGGAGGCTTTGTTTTTCTTGGAACTTCATTTTTGTGTTACAAATGACTTTGGCAGCTTTCAATTTCATAATTTGGCTGACTGACAGTAACATTGTGAGTCATATTTTTAGAATCGGAATATCCGTCTTGAACAAAAACAAAACAAGAAGCTAACAATTGGATAGTGTTTATAAGCGATAACAATCGGAATCTAGTTTTCAACGATTTGAAAGTCTTGAGAATATTTTAGTTCATATAATTCATTTTAATTATTTTTATTTTTATATAAATTTTTTTAACAAATAAATATCGAACTTTTCTCGGATTAAATATGTTCTCTTCATGAAAAATTATTTTCCCAATGGTTTTTGAAATAAAAAAAGTTCCTATACATGAATAATAATATTTCTTTATTAAGACATTATATTAATAATTGCGTTTTATTCGTATGCTCATTCAGAAAAATACTATTTCTTACTGAAATCTGCTGCAAATGATTTTATGTTATCTAGCTGGCCATTTTTATATTCTGATATATTTTTTTTTTACCAAAACATCCTACGAATAAATTTATAATGTCACCTGGTTGGAATTATTTTTTCGAAATTGACAATTAACCTTGTTGTTACAAATTATGTTAATAATCATGTTGATTCCATTACTTTTATTATAAACGATCCTATTTTTTGCAATTACTTATATTTATATAAACCATCATGATAACAAAATTTTCAAAAATTTATTTATATTTATATTAACAAATTAATAAGTGGAAGTGCTACTTTAAAATTAAAAATACTAGGAGACTTTATATTTCAATTTTTTCACTGGATATGTGTAAAAACAATATTAGTTTTTCATTTTTTTTTCAAATACAAAGTAATTGTTAATTTTATAAGCATCTCTGGCATTTAATATTTTCTCTTCATAAAAAATAATTTTGAAATACTTCCCAATGTTTTTTCAAATAAAAAAAGTTGCTATACATAAATATTAATATTTCTTCATTCATTTACCTACTGTAAAAGACTTTATGTTACCGAGATGGAAAGATTTATTTTAATTTACCAATTTTAATTCCTATTAAAAATTAATAGAAAAAATTTCGTTATATTCGTATATTCTTGAAGAAAAAATGCCTTTTTCTTAGAAAAAATTCTACGAATAACTTTATGATGTTATATGATTGGAATTATTTTTTCGAAATGAACAATTTACATTGTTGTTAACAAATTATGTTAATAATCATCTTCATTCCATTAATTTTTTATAAACGATCCCATTTGTTGTAAAACAATACTTATTATTATTATTTATTTTTTCCTCAAATCCAAATTAATTGTTAATTTTATAAACAAATAAATATCTATCGAACTTCTCTGGGGATAAATATTTCCTCTTCATAACAAAAAATTTTAAATACTCCCTAATGTTTTTTTAAATAAAAAAAGTTGCTATACATAAATAATAATATTTCTTTATTTATTTACCTGCTGTAAGAGACTTTATGTTACAGATGAGAAGATTAATTTTAATTTAACAATTTTAATTGTTATTAACAAATAATATAAAAAACTTTCGTTATATTCTTATATTCTTGAAAAAAAAAATTCTTTTTTTCTGACAAAAACATCCTACGAATAACTTTATGATTACACCTGGTTGGAATTATTTTTTCGAAATGAACAATTTACATGGTTGTTGACAAATTATGTTAATAATTATCTTAATTCCATTATTTTTTTATAAATGATCCCATTTTTTGTAATTACTTATATTTATACAAACCGTCATGATAACAAAATCTTCAAAAATTTATTTATATTTATATTAACAAATTAATAAGTGGAAGTGCTACTTTAAGATTAAAAATACTCCGAGACTTTATATTTCAATTTTTTTTCGGGACATATGTAAAAACAATACTTAGTTTTTCATTTTTTTTTCAAATAAAAAAGTAAGTGTTAATTTTATAAACATCTCTAGGATTAAATATTTTCTCTTCATAAAAAATAATTTTTAAATCTTCCCAATGTTTTTTTTTCAAATAAAAAAAGTTGCTATACAAAAATATTAATATTTCTTTATTCATTCACCTGCTGTATGAAATTATTTTATCTAGTTGAAAAGATTTATTTTAATTTTAACAATTTTAATTGTTATTGACAAATAATATAATAACTTGCGTTATATTCGTATATTCTCGAAGAAAAAATGCCTTTTTTTTAAGAAAAACATCCTACGAATAACGTTATGATGTTACCTGCCTGGAATTATTTTTTCGAAATGAACGATTTACATTGTTGTTAACAAATTATGTTAATAATCATCTTCATTCCATTAATATTTTATAAACAATCCCATTTTTTGCAACTACTTGTATTTATATAAACCGTCATGATAACAAAAATTTCAAAAATTCATTTATATTTATATTAACAAATTAATGAGTAGAAACGCTACTTCAAGATTAAAAATACTTGGAACTTTATATTTCAATTTTTTTTCGTGACATATGTAAAAACAATACTTAGTTTTTTTTATTTTTTTCCCTCAAATTTAAATTAATTATTAATTTTATAAACAAATAAATATCTATCGAACTTCTCTGGGATTAAATATTTCCACTTCATAAAAAATAATTTTTATAAACTCCCTAATGTTTTTGTAAATAAAAAAAGTTGCTATACATAAATAATAATATTTATTTATTTATTTACCTGATGTAAGAGATATTATATGTTATACAGATGAAAAGATTAATGTTAATTTAACGATTTTAATTGTTATTAACAAATAATATTAAAAATTGCGTTATATTCATATATTCTTGAATAAAAAATTCATTTTTTTTACAAAAGCATCCTACGAATAACTTTATGATGTTACCTGGCTGGAATTATTTTTTCGAAATGAACAATTTACATTGTTGTTAACAAATTATGTTAATAATCATCCTAATTCCATTAATTTTTTATAAACGATCCCATTTTGTGTAATTACTTATATTTATATAAACCGTCATGATAACAAAGTTTTCAAAAATTTATTTATTTTTATATTAACAAATTAATGAGTGGAAGTGCTACTTTAAGATTAAAAATACTTGGAGACTTTATATTTCAATTTTTTTGCGGGATATATGTAGAAACAATACTTAGTTTTTAATTTTTTTCAAATACAAAGTAATTGTTAATTTTATAAAGCAAAAAATATCTATCAAACTTCTCTGGGATTAAATATTTTCTCTTCATAGAAAATAATTTTTAAATACTCCCTAATATTTTTTTAAATAAAAAAGTTGCTATACCTAAATAATAATATTTCTTTATTCATTTACCTGCTGTCAAAGACTTTATGTTACCTAGATGGCAAGATTTATTTTAATTTAACAATTTTAATTGTTATTGACAAATAATATAATAAATTGCGTTATATTCGTATATTCTTGAAGAAAAAAATTCCTTTTTTTTCCTACAAAAGCATCCTACGAATAACTTTATGATCTCACCTGGTTGGAATTATTTTTTCGAAATTAACCATTTACATTGTTGTTAACAAATTATGTTAATAATCATGTTAATTCCATTTTTTATAAACGATCCCATTTTTTAGTTTTTGGTTTTTAATTTTATTTCAAATCCAAAGTCATTAATTATTTTATAAACAAATAAATATCTATCGAACTTCCCTGGGATTAAATATTTTCTCTTCACAACAAATAATGTTTAAATACTCCCCAATGTTTTTTCAAATAAAAAAAGTTGCTATACATAAATATTAATCTTTCTTTATTCATTTACCTGCTGTAAAAGACTTTATGTTATCTAGATGGAACGATTTATTTTGATTTAACAATTTTAATTGTTATTAACAAATAATATAAAAAGTTGCGTTATATTCGTATATTCTTGAAGACAAAATTCCTTTTTATACAAAAACATCCTACGAATAGCTTTATGATGTTATTGACAAGTTATGTTAAACATTATGCTAATCATTGTAATTTTATAATTAACAACAAAATTTGACACTTAAAATTTTTTGTTACAAATGTCCGATTTTTTGTATTTATATTTACGCAAACCGTCATGATATCGGTGAAGACACTCCTTATAAATAATATCC
>JAABKJ010013408.1:0-10316 GCA_011634705.1 Andricus grossulariae
CCACCTGCACCTGGTCCGTTTCTATCTTTTCTTATTGTTTTGAAACCTGGAGTATGAAAATTGAGTTTTTCTTTGAGCTTAGTTTCATTAATTAACATAACTTCGATTTTAAATTTTTCGAGAAAGTACCTCATCTCCCTCTGCTTTCTAATAATGCCATTAGCATTCCAATGAGCTATTAACAACCTATCTATATGTTGCATTTGCAAATTTTATCATATATTCGGAGACAATAATTCCCTTATCTATTTCGCATTCAGTGTTTTCTAAGTCTTTTTTTAGACTTTTTACTAACCTTAGTAGTTCAGTAAAGTTGAATTGAGTGGTGAGTTGTTTCCAGATAGTTGTGAATTCCTTAAATGATTGGTGATCCTGTGTATTTGAGATTCCTGTGTCCGTATCTGCAGTACCAGTTGCGATTGGAGTTCTAATGTTGTTCCAAGTTTGTTTCTGATGATCATTTGTCGTGAAATTCATTTCTCGTTGTTGATGACTGGATTGAGTCTCCTGATGTTGTAAGAGTTCCGAGTTCGTTGTGCCCTTTTTGAAGGAAAGTTTCGGGAAGTCTGCCTCAGTTGGAAGTACTTGGTTCTGTATAGGCTGTAGATTCTGTAGGTTTTTTGTTTGTCGTACATTTCTGACTTTAAAGACTTTCTGTAAGCGTTCTTGGTATTTCTGGCATGTTGAGGAGCTGGCGCGATGTTCACCTCCACAGTTAACGCATTTTGTTTCCGCATCTGTTTTTTCACATTTGTTGGAAGTGTGGTCCCCTCCGCAGTTCACACATTTAGGTTTGTTATGACAGTCCTTAGTTCCATGCCCAAATTGTTGACAGTTGTAGCATTGCGTAACTATTCTTGGGTTATGGTAATCTTCCCACCTTATTCTAGTGTAGCATAGGATTTTCATATTTCTAATTTCTCGTAGTTCTTCTCCTGTCGTGTGAGGTCCATAGTAAATTATGTAAGGATACCTTGGATTTTGTTTCACTTTCATAGCTATTACCTTTTTTGGTTCGCAGCCAAGTTCCTCCAGGTCCTCGATGATTTCGTCTATTTTGGCTCCTGGTAGTCCTTTGAGCACTAGTTTTTCGTCTTTTTCACTCTGGAGAGCGAAGGTGTGGAAAAGTATGCTGCTATTCAAAATAAGTGTTTTGATTTGTCCGTTTGGAAAAACAGTAAGCTGTGTATTTGTAATTCTCATGATTACTTGTTTGGTCATAGTTTTAATTTTATTGTAAACCAGAAATCTGGTTTCGTCAGTAGTGTTTGGATTGTTGAGAATGATTGGTGGTGCCTTTTATGTTTTTGGATTGATAGTTGTCGACGTGGTAGGCGTTTTTTCTTGCAATTCCTCATCTAGTTGCGATGAATCCATTGCGATTTGCGTATCTGATTCGTTATGATTTTTCTTCTTCCTCCTTGTCATCTTGTATAGTTGTCTTCCATCGATGGATTCAACACGTGAGGCCTCCCGCGTTTTAATTGAATTTTGTTTGAGTCTAGCTTCGTGCACGTAGGTTTCTAGCCATCTGATTTTATTTTGCGCACGCTTTTTGACCATATACGTCAATATTGCGAATAGAAAAAGCCGCTCACGCTATGATATTCGTCACTGCGAGGACGTCCGACATTGTGTGCAGCAAGATCAATTCGTCGCTACGAGGACGCCCGTTAGATAATGTTGAGTCGAATGTCAAGTCAATAAAAAGTTGTATCATAAGAATTTCTTCACTATGAGGACGCCCGGAATGATCGTGGATGATCGTAAGCACTTTTTCACTACAAAATATGAGTCTCTTATATACTGTCACAACAAGGACGCCCGTTTTGATATTTACTGGTGTGAAATGAGCTGCGTCGCTCTCAAGTAGTTTTAGTGGCCTCCATCGCCAAGCGATGAACGGACACAATCTTACCTCCGACCGACCAAGAATGATCTAAAGAACTCAAGACTTGTATACCGTCACTACGAGGACGCCCGACCGAAACCGAATGATAGTGTATGTCATGCGACAGCACTGATATTTATGCATGACCTGCCTGGCGGCGCGCTCCAATCGGGTAGGACGTGGTGGTGGATGGCCGGCGGTTGGTCGCTGCGCTAACGCGAGTGAACCAACCTGCGCGGCATTCGTGGTAGCGCGGTCTGCTAGAGTGAGGGTAGATGCTGTTTGGCTACCAGTCTGGCATGAGCGGAACCAATCAGAGCCTGGTAACGCTAACACGCTTTGATTGTCGGAAATCGTGGCACGAGCGAAGTTTGCTGTGAGAATCCCGTGTTTGCCGCAACGCATTCAAAATGGACCTGTTTGGATTAATATTACGAGAACATAAGGCGAATACATATTTAATATTACTTTCAACTAATAGGTACGTTCTCGGCGATAATTTTTTTCATTTTATGATTATAACTTTATGAAATCTACTAAAACGTCGAGAGAAAGAGAAGCTTGCTTATTCGTTAAAATTTGTCAGCACGCTCGCGAGCGACAATTTTCCACAGGGTCTTTCCCTGATGTTTTGAGCGATAACTATTATTAATGGTTAACTCAACCTAAATTTTCTTCTGACGAGGCCTTTTGAAATAATCACAACTAAGTATATTGCACAATAATTGAAGTTAGTTTTAAAAACTTAATTTTTTTCTTACAATACATTGGCGTGAAAGCTACGAGAACAGAATGAGTGAAGTCCTAAGTCTAGTAATCGGTTATTCTTTCAACTGTTTACATTTATTTACATTACGGAACCGCTACTTACTACGTGACTACGAATCGTATCGAGGTGAAAGATCCCCACGTCGCGGTCATGCCATCCTTAGTTTGACAGTCTCTTCGTTAAGAGAATTCGGGTTTCTGGATCCCCGTGAAGTGTCCAATGACGCACTGTAAAAAATCAAAATGGGCGATGACGCAAAGTATTTTCTATTAAACACATGCTAAAATTATCATTTTCAAAACTAAATTCCTCGTAATATTTACAGAAGCGATTTATGTTTAATAATTAAACTGAAGTGAATTCCCTCCTGTTGAAAATGATACATTATCTTGTGTAGTTATTATCGAAAAATAAGATCTAATAATATCGTGTCTTACAGAAAATTATTTACCTTCGTATTGCGTCAAAACTTTTTTGATCCATCTAAATCGTACATAATAATGTCATAAATTTAAAGTACTTTCACGATCTTGATGCAGAATTAACATAGCTATCAGAAGAAAATAATTTATAAGGTGAAATGAGACAACGACTCGTATAAGATACTGAATAAATTTGTTATTAATATTCCTTATTCAATCTCTCATCTACATTCTTGGTAAGTGGGATTTCTTCACTTTAAAAAATGTAGACTGTGATTTTTACTCTGTTTTTCACATAAGTGATTTTCACTAGTCCTGTTGGTAAATAAAATTAAATCTTTAATTTGAAAACCATTACTAATTTCAGTAATGTATGCTTCTTTGCTCTTCAAGGTATTCAAAATAAACGAAAAAATTCTTTGCTTCCAAACAAACGCATTATTATTTTAGAAGAAAAAACAGTAAACAAAATTTTAATGAAATGTTTCGTCACAAAAAAGACATTTCAGAATAAAACAAGAAGTTGCAAAAACTTAAAAAAAACTGGAGAAAGAATAGTTTGAAATGCAAGAAAATGAACAATTGAGTTACAAAAAAAAGATTGATCATAATGTTTACTCGTGGTATTACGAGATGAGCGATTATAGAACATTAGCATACAATAGTTGACTATTCTTCAAGTCTATTTCTACCTTTTCCTTTTCATCTTCACCTTTATTTTTTCATTCTCAGTTTTAATTAGTGCTTTTATGTCTGACTTCATTTTTATATTTTTAGTTGCTTTGGTTCTAAGCAATGATTTTCTAATACAGTGCTGTTTTCTGTTTGATTGATTTCCTAATATAGCGTGAGAACTTCTTTTTTTGCCTTTCAGTTATATACAACAATGTCATGAATTTAAACAAATTCAGCAATTAAAATGCGTAAGAAACAGAATTACGAAAGACAAATAATTTATCAGGAAAAAATAACTCTGACTAGTATACGATACTCTTGAACGAGTTGAAGACTATTTCCTAGTTGAACTTCTATCACAATTCTTGATAAGTGGGTTTCCTTTTCTCAAGAGAATGCGAAAAGTGATTTTTATTCTGTTTTTCATCTTTGTGCTGTTTACTCCTGTTGGTGAGTACAATAATTTTTTTTCAACTTAATTAGACAAAAGTGTGCCGCTGTGAATTAGTTAATACAAAATCAATAATTATTCAGCGCATTCATTCCATAAGGCTCCACGTGGCGCTCAAGCAGAGCACAGCATCACGTCGCGTTTGATCTCATCGAGTCATTTGATTAATCTAAATAATTATTTTATTTATTGGTGAAAAACTGGTAATTTTTTCAGTAAAAATATGTGATTGCTAATTATTCAGCGCCTATGTTTCATATAGACCCACGTGGCGCTTAGGCAGTGCACAGAGCCACGTCGCGTTTGGTTAAATCGAATCATTTAATTATTCGAAATATCTAATGATTCATTGGTAGAAAATCAAAGTCTTACGCTGTCTTTGAAAAATTAATCATGGATCCGCGAAAGTTTACTTTTTTTATTTGCAATGATTTGAAGTTGATAATCATAACGATATGCAAGGGTTTCATATCCTGAGGTTTAATGTGGATTTATTACACTAACTAATAAAACTAATACAATAAGTGAGTCCTGATTTCCAATTTTTTTTTGTAGAAATGATGTGGGGAAGACTGAGGAGAAAAAAGGTTTCAGTTTTTCCTGTAGTAGCATCTACGCCTATAATTGAAATTCATGGTGTTTCACGTTACGAAAGTTTTTTGAATAAAGATCGTGTTATGAATCTGAGCCTGCTGAGAGTTTATGAAGTAGTAACAGATGAGAATAAAGAAAACATCCTTGGAATACTCGTATGGAATGATCCTCACATGTGTCCATTAATGCTTCCTAAACCGAATCGTCGTATTCCCGATGCAGACAGATGGAACCCTGATCACTATAATAGAGTTACAATAAAGATAAATGGTCTAATTGCAAACCATACGGACACTAAAGTGATACCGAGGGAGGATACTTCTTTTCCATATTGGCAGATTTTCTTTCCATCATGCCTAAATAGAGCCAAGATTTTCCTCGAATAAGTGAAGCTGTTGAATTATTGATGCAAGTGTCCCACATACTTTCTTTTTAATCTCCTCAAATTATTTGCACTTGTATTTGTATTCATTTACGAAAGTTTATATTGTGAAAAAAATATCCTGTATGAACATTTAAAGGAAAAATAAATAATAACCTATCTCAATTTTCTCCACTTTTAGTCGAAGCCCCGATTAGTTGCGACACTGCGTGAATATCACTTTTAGTTTCTGTTCGAAAAAGAAAAAATGTAATTATTGATCATCTTTTGATACCGATTAATAATTCTGTTCTTGAAATCTTACTCAAAGACTATAATTTGTCAATTTTTTGCTTGAGCGATTATACTGCCCTTACGAGAATATTGTTTCAGAGGGTGCGATTACTACCTGAGCGAATGACAAGAGCTATTGCCAGGCAGGCGAGGTTATGTGGGGGAAAATCTACATTTTATAAATTCCCGGTTTATAAAGAAGGAAACAGACCTGATGTTCTTAACCACAGGCCTATTTCTATTGTAGATAATTCGTCTACAGTCCTCGAAATTTGTCTGTATGACATTATTTGGGTGGCCATTAAGCCAGTCGTACCCTCTGCCTAACATTGTTTCCTACCAAAAAGATCCACCGTAACCAATTTATTTTCCTTCAGCTTATCTGTTCAAAGCTCAATCATTTTGGCAAGGTAGATGTAATATATACTGATCTTCCTGAAGCATTTAACATTGTTGTTCATGGGATACTACTTTCTAAGTTGCAGAAACTGGATAGACCTGATAAGATCATTGCACTTATAGTCTTACATTTGTAATAGGAAGAATTTTGTTCATTGCGGAGGACATGACTCAGCACCATTTTTCCATCATCTAGCTTACCGCAAGGTTCCAATTCAGGCCCTTTACTATCTGCTGTCTATTTTAACGATGTAGGAATGGTGCATGACGCAATACCAAGATTGTGAACTTTTGCAAAAAAACATTGAGCATTTACAACTCTGGTGTATTGATAACTCATCCTAAAAAGTTTCAAGGGATTTTGATAGATTTCAAATGATTTTTAATATTTTAGGGATTTTGGGGAAATTCCAAAAAATTTCAAATATGTTTTGCAATACATTTTAAATTATTTGAAATTCACCCTGAATTCTTATTAATTTGGCCTGAATTTCTTAAAATTCTTGAGAATTCTTTTCAATTCCCTTCACATACCTTCACATACCAAAAGATTTCAAAGTTGTTGAAATATCTTAGAGTATTTTAAAAATATTTCAGTAATTTAAAGTGATTAAATTCTTCCTCTTTTTCCTTTGTTATTTATCTGTCTCTAGTCATCCGAAAAGGAAGAAGTTTGAAAATCTAATTTTGATTTCTGAATATATTTGATGCTCTTTTTGCATATAATTATTCATTAGAAAGTAGATTTCAGTTAGATATCAAATTAAAAAAAAATATTCTAAATATTTAAGGGCTTTTTAAAAGGGCTCTTTGAAAAGATTGAAAGAATTTCTACAAATTTCCAAGGATTTGACGCAGCGTCTCCACTTCAGTTCGTCAATCGTTTTCTTTTAAAGCCTCAATTTATGTTTCTCTAAATTGTACATGACAATGTTATGAATTTACCCACCTTAAGCCATTATAATGCAGAAGAAACACAGTTACGAAAGACAGATAATGTAGAAGGACAAATGGTAGACCAAATATTGTAAGCCAACCTTGAAAATGTTGAAGAATATTCATTATTTGAACTTCTATTACGATTCTTGATAAGTCGGTTTCCTCTTCGCAAAAGAATGCGAAAAGTGATTTTCATTCTGTTTCTTAATTCAGTGGTGTTTACTCCGGTAGGTGAGTACAATAATTCATCTTAATATAATGAGACTAAAGTGAGCCGCTGAAGATTAATTAATACAAAATTACTGATTATTCAGCGCCTTCATTCCATATGGCTCCACGTGGCGCTCAGGCAGTGCACAGCGACCCGTCGCGTTTGGTCTATCCGAATCATTTGATTAATTGAAATAATAATTTTATTTATCAGTGAAAAACTAGTACTTTTTCAGTAAAACTATATGACTGCTAATTATTCAGCGCCTCTATTCCATGTGTCTTCACGTGGCCCTCAGGCAGTGCGAAGCGTCACGTTGCGCTTGTTCTAATCAAATCATTTGACTATTACAAATATGTATTGATTCATCAATGATAAACTACTAATTTTTCAGTAAAACTGTATGATCACTAATTATTCAGCGCCTGCACTCTACATGACTGCAAGTGGCGCTCAGACAGTCCACAGTGCCACGTTCCGTTGGGTCTAATCAGATAATTCGATATTCGAAACATTTATTTTATTCAATAATAAAAAACTACTTAATTTTCAGAAAAAAAATATGATTACAAATTATTCAGCGCCTCTATTCCATGTCGCTCCACGTGGTGTTTAGTCGTTGTACATCTTAGTTATAACTAATCTACTTTTAATTCAAAGTACAGATACAGATATAGATGTCGTTCTATAGAGAGTAATTATGGCTCCGCGAAAGGTTATTATATTAAATTTAAGTGTTCGAATTTAACAATCGGAACGATGTGCCAGGGTTTCATATTCGGGGGCTTGGTGTGCATTTATTACACTAATTAAATAAATTAATGCAATAAATTAATCCCGACTTTTAATTTCTTTTTACAGAAATGGTGTGGAAAAGACTCAGGGGGAAATGGGCTACAGTTTCTCCTCTACACATATCTACTCCTATCATTGCACTTCATGGTGTTTTACATTACGAAAGTATTTTACATGTGGGCCAAGTTTTGTGTCTGAATGTGGGCCAGGTGTACAATGTAGCAACAGATGAGAACAAAGAGCATATCCTTGGAATATTTGAAGGCAATAATCCTCGTATGTGTCCATTAATGCTTCCTAGACCGAATCATCATATTCCCGATGGAGATTCAAAAAACCCTGATCACTATAATAGAGTTACAGTGAGGATAAATGGCCTGATTGCCAATCAGATGGACAGTACAGTGATACAGAGGGAGGATTATTCTTTTCCATATTGGCAGATGTTCTTTCCATCATGCATACATAGAGCCCAGATTTTCGCTAATTAAGTGAAGTTTTTTAATGATTGGGGCCAGTGTCCTACATATTTTCTTTTAAATCTCCTCGAATTATTTGCATTTTTATTTGTATTTATTCATACAGAGTTCCTAGGGGATTGTGTTATCAAATCCGTGAAGTAATGCAAATATTTTATTGGATATTACTTTTTTATTTCATAAGTACATATTGCATAAGCAACTATCCTGTATGAAAGTTTAAAGAAGAAATAAATAATCTTCTATCCCAATTCTCTCAAATTGTAGTCGACAAGCCGATTAGTTGCGACACTAAATTTCCCGTAAATTAATGCTGATAGATGGTCTGCATTTTTCACAGAAAACATAATTTTGGTGAAAAGAGAAAAATATGTGACTGCCTCCGAGCAGTCCAATCGTTAATTATTCTTCAAGTATCTGTTTCTTCCTTAGTTTAAATCACTTTTTTGTTCATTATTGGTTTTATGTCTGTTTCCGTTTTTATTCTTATTTCTGTACTTCTCTTGGTTCTGCTAGAAACTTTTATGTACACATAAAATATTCAGGAATACCCGTCCATTATTTACAAAAGGACGACTTATGTATAATTATGTATAATATAATTAAAGTGAACTGAAATCGCTAGTATCGAAAATGGTGTATTAATTTATGTGACTACTATCCAAAAATATGATCTAAAATAATCATGACACACAGAAAATTATTTATATTTTTATTGCCTAAAAACTTTCTTGGTAACCTACAAATTGTACATAATAGTGTCATAAATTTGAAGTATTCTCACGATTTTCATGAGGATACAACATAGTTAGCAAAGACAAATAATTCATACGGTCAAATTAGGCGACGAGACTAGTATAAGATACACAAGAAATTTCTTATTACACGATGTTCAGTAAAAAGGTCGTACAAAATTCAAAGACATTCAAGGACATTTCAAAAACATTTTTAGAAAATTTCAAAGACGCTTTCAGGTTGTTTCAGGACACCAGATTTCAACCTGTTCAGAATTCATTTGATTGGTAATGCTAATCATTATTCAAGTAGCGGTCTTCGCCTTTGTTTTCTGAAATCTTCTTTCCATAAGTTTGCAGAACTTTTACGATTGCAGTGTCGCAGAAACAGACTTATGAAAGACAAATAATTTAGTAAGACAAATGAGTCAGCGTCTAGTCAGATACACTGTACCAATTTGAAGAATATTCATCAGATGAACTCTTATCATCACTCCTGATAAGCGGGCTCCTTTTTCATCAGAAAAATGTGGATAGTGATTTTTTTTCTGTTTTATACCTTAGTGTATTTCACTAAACCTGTCGGTAATTATAATATTTTCTATAATTCAGAGTCCATTATGGATTGCTTTAATGTATACTTATTTGCTCTTTGGGATTATTTAAATGAAAGATATAACTATTTTCCTTCAAAAGCCGTGCTCTTAAAATCTTTTCATTCGTGACATTTCACTAATAACTGATTAAATTCTTCTAATTTAATTATAGTACAGTCAAACTTGTATTTCCGCATAAACAAATTGAAGACACGGAGATCTTTGCCTTTAAATGTTTAGATGTATGTATATTGCTGGCAGCTGTAAGTATGGAAAAACATTGATTAACAATTAATTGAGAAATCAGCCTCGAACTCCTCAGCGCGTAAAAAAAACGACCATCCAAACTTTTAAGACAAAGGTGTCCTTATCTCTTTGGTTAAACATTTAACCCTTCTATCAAAAATTCGCCTTTTCTGTAGAAAATCAAATTTTTTGACTGATAAAGTATCTGCTGACATTTTTGCTATGAAATTTATCTGTCTTTGTTGGAAATTCAACTAATTCCTAGATCTTCTATCTTCCAATAGATCTCCTTGATTGAAAATTGAACTATTTGGTGGAAAATTGAACTCTTCTGTTAAAAACTGTTGGCTTTTTTGGTTCACAATTAGTTGCATCAACTAGAAATTGGCGTTCTCTATTTTCGGTTTGAAATTAATACCTTTAGTTGAAAATGCAACTACTTGATGAAAGGTTGTAATAC
>JAABKJ010013409.1:0-10316 GCA_011634705.1 Andricus grossulariae
ATCGATATTGAGAATCGGATACTTCGACACTCTGATTCGTAAGTCAGCACAAGGAGCGAAACCAATCTCACAGCCTTTTACATTCTAACTGCAAGTTTGCTAATCGTACGGAAAAAGTGAGCCAGAACTCTCCCTACCTATCTACTCGTCAAATTACAGTTCTTAACGCTTTAAACTCTAATTTAAAAAGGTCTGTGCACAAATGTGTGGAAAATACAAAGACCGAGCGCGTAGCGCGAGTTAAATATATTAGCATGAAGCGCGAGACGAATATATTCTCGAGCGCGAGAATCAACAGTCGCGCGCCCTAGACCCGCTCTAATTTGCGAGCCGCGCGCGTAGCGCGCAATACAAGTGTGCCCGCGCAGCGTGCATATTGTTTTCTATTTTTTGGAAATTTTCCAAATGTTGAAAAGTATATAACTTTTGGAATTTTTGTCGAAATAATCAATTTCATTAGGATAATTTTCATGACTCTCTCCCATCTGAAAGGAACTTGAACAAAAATTTCTGAAGCATGAAAAAAAATTTTTTTCTTCAAATTTTGAAAATGCTCTAAAATTGTTAATTTTGGTTGGCAATATTTGCTTCACAAACCTAACCTTCATTTTAGGATCCTTAAAAATGCTATCAAAGGCTGACTCGATTCGACAAATCCGTCAAAAGTTAGCGTGGCGACAACATTCAGGTAATCACACATACATACATATATACATGCATCAATATATACAGGTATACATAGTACATACATACATACATATATACATACAAACATATAGCAATACATACATACACACATACATATACACAAACATACGAAAGACACTGACAAAATGTTATGATTTTCGGACTCTGTGAGTGCCGAAACGTAAAGATACTTTAAAAACCAGAGATCGTAAATTTTGACGATTATATTATACTCTCATAAATAAGAATTAAAAAATTGACGAACAAAAGTTTTCACCCAAAAATAGATATAAATTTGTTATAATTTATTACATTCTCATCATTTATGATGGAGAAAATATTAGAATTTTCCGAAATAACACCACAGTTTTTCAACGGATCTTCACGTTTTGAGACCACCTGAAGCCGAAAATCCAGTTTTGGCGATGGCATATGTCTATCTGCCCGCACGTTCGTCCGTAAACACGATAACTCTTGAAAAAATTAACGGATCAAATTGAGCTTTGGCACACTTTTTCAGGTCCTAAAAGAAAAAACGTGTTCGTTTACCAGAATTCTTTGACTAACGGTTATGGTTTTATTTATTGAAAATGCTATTCAAAAATCTAATATTTCATTTTTACGCCAAACAACGATAGATATATGTAAAAATGATAAAAGTAGAATTATATCGCTTTAAAATATCTACAATTTTTATTCCAACCGTTTTTCGATAGGCCTAGATTTTTAGGTTTTATGTATCGAAAATGAATAAGTCGCAAATTCTCATTTTAAGCCAAACGACGACAGATGAGTAAAAGTGTTTCAAAGAAGAGTTGTAGCTTCTGTAAAGACTGTAAAGACGAAAATACTATGAAAAAAACACGAAAATTCAAATATTGAGCCAAACGACGCAAAATATGGGAAAAACTCTCAACAGGTAATTATAGCTTTTGTAAAGTCCTATGGTATTTATCCAAACTATTTTTTGATAGGACTGGTAATTCCGATTTCATTTATAGAGAATACCTTTAAAAAATAGAACATTCAAATTTTGAGTCAAACGACGTGAGATCTGAAAAAATGTTTTAACGATAAATTGCAGCTTCTAAAAAGTCCTACAAACTTTGTTATAACCGTTTAAAGATAGTACTTTTCATTTATGTTTTATTTATAGAAAATACTATGGAAAAATCCAAAATTTAAATTTTGAACCAAACGATGAAACATTCGAGAAAAAGGCTTTGATAGCAATTATATCTTTTAAAAAATCCTACAAAATTTTTTATACCTATTTCTTGATAGAACTTGTCATTTTGATTTTATTTATCGAAAGTACTGTGCAGAAAATCGGAAATTCAGATTTCGTAGCGAACGGCGTGAAATACGGAAAGAAAATTCGAAAAGGATTGTCGCTTTTTATTGTAAGGTAATTCAGAAAATAAATATGCCGGATAGAATGGAACGTGGATATCCATAGCGACTGAAGACTTCCGATTCTAACAGCTGGACTATTTTCTTAGTCTTGGCATCTCCAAGCGGAAGTGGTTCAACCCATCTGGAGAATAGGTCCGTAACGACCAACAGGAACCTCTTCCCACGAGGTGACCTTGGATAGGGTCCCATAAGGTCAACTCCCACAGTCTCCCGGCGATGTTGTGGTTGCCTTGGTCTTTGTAGCACTTTTCCAGGCATAGGAAAAGACTTACAACAAGTACATAAGACACAAGATCTTACATACTCCCGAGTATCCTTACGAATACCATTCCAGGTGAAATGCTCCTGTATAGCTCGTTGAGTTTCTTCTCCCCCAGGGTGACCTGAAACTCCAGTGTAGTGGAACTCATAGAGAACTCTCTCACGACAGTCTCTCGGTACCACCATCAGCCACCGGGTCTCGTGTCATTTCCACAGGCCTGAGATGTCCACTAGGTATGTCTGCAGAAGAATCTCTTCCTCTGGAGAGCGAGTTTCCTTCTCCGAGGTCAGCTTCCACCGGTTGGCAAGCTCATGAAGATCCTTGTCTACTTGTTGAGCTTGCTGAAACTCAAGGTAGAAGTTGGGAGCCACAACCGTGGCGAGGTAAGCGCCGGAAGAGCGAGGCCCTAGATTGACTTCTGGGGGAGGCAGATGATCTCCGTCGTCAAGGGTTTCGGTTGGACCATCTCCATCCGGGGATTGTGCTAATGCTCCGGGTAGAGCCGTTTGCGCGTTTGGACAATGCCGGATGGTGAAGCTGAACTCTCCGAGAAGACATGCCCATCTTCCCAGCTTAGCGTTAGTGTTTTTGAATTGTTTCAGCCAATTCAAGGACGCTGCGTTGGTGAGCAAGGTAAAAGGTCGAGAAAGTAAATAGGCCTTGTACTTCTTAACGCCCCAGATGATAGCCAAACAATCACGTTCAGCCTGTTCGTACCGAAGCTCGGTAGGCGAGAATTTTGCACTACCGTGAGTGATTATGGACCTGATAGCATCACCTCTGAGCTGGAAAAGAACTGCACTCATTCCTACCCCAATCGTATGTGTTTGAAGGATGTATGGACGGTTTGGGTCCGGCCTTCCGAGTCTCAAAGGATTTTTGAATTCGTTCTTGATTCGTTTGAATTCCACGTCGGCTTGAGGAGTTCACTTCCATTTACCTGCTTCCTTTCGAAGCAGATTAGTAAGAGGCGCCGTGATTTCAGAATATTGAGGCACATAATCGCGTACCCAGCCACATATTCCCAATAACCTCTGAAGTTTCTTCTTGCTATTGAGAACTTGAGCCTCCTAGATGGCCTTAATGTGGGTGTCTTGTGTCTGATTACTGTCTGACGACACAAGATTTCCAAGATATTTAACTTCGTTTCTAGCGAAAAAACATTTTTCCAGGGAGCAGGTTAATCCGTGCATGGTCAGTCTTTCGAGAACGAGGCTGATGTGACGAAGATCTTCTTCCCAAGTCCTAGAGAAAATTATAACATCGTCCAAATATACGATGCAAAAGTCGTTCAAATAACCTTGAAGTACAATCTGGGCCATCAGGGTCTGGGAAGTGTTGGTAGCAGTTTTCAAGCCAAAGGGCATGACCTTGAATCTGTACGTGCCACCATCGGGAGCTGCCGAAGCCGTATAATTCCTAGAGTCAGGGTCCAAAGGAGCCTGCCAGTAGCCATTCTTCAAGTCTAAAGTTATGAAGACTACTGCGTTTCCGAACTCCTTGATTGCATCAGAAATAAGAGGGAGATCCTGCGTGACATCTTCGGTGATTGAATTCAAGTCCCTGAAGTCTATGCAAAAGCGAGACTCCCCATTCTTCTTTTTGATAAGAACGATCGGAGAGCAATAAGGAGACATTGAGGGTTCGATGATCTGTTCCTGCAGCATGTCTTTGATCTCATCCTGAATTATTCTCTTTTTTCCTGAGAATAAGGGTAAGGACGTTTCCTCACGGGTCTCTTAGTAGTCAGGTTGATTCTGTGACTAATTGAGCGCGTCTGCGTAAGGTGACCTTCCTCATAGAAGGCTCGATAATGCTGTTGAATAACCTCTTCAAATTGTGCTCTATAATCTGCAGGCAGGTCGGTCTTTATTTGATCAAGATCAAAATTACCGGACGCGTTGGTTGGAGGTCGATCAATCAGGTAGATCACCAGGCGCTTAGTTTTCTCAGCATTTATACAACGCAGTGGGTGATTATAAATTGCGTGCTGTTCATCGTTCCAAGGGATTCCCAAGATCATTGGATCCCTCAATTCTTCGCTGATCAGGTACGTTGAGGTCATTGGTTGACCCTGGATAGTGTACTCAAAGTCAATCTCTCCAATCACCGTCATGACCATTCCATCGACAGTGAGGGCTACGTGATCTGGAAGTTTCCTCAAGTTCTTCAATTTTGCCTCAGATAGATACCGTGCATGCATAAAATTGTCGGATGCTGCGGTGTCATAAAGTGCTTGGATGTCATATCCAGCGAACTGAACGAGAACTCGCGACAGTTTCCTGTGGGTCCTAGATGCAGTTGCCAGGTGAGCTGAAGGGTTTTCTGGAGAGCGAGGCCTGTTCGGTTTCCACCAGTTTTCACGCTGGGAATTTACTTTTCCATCCTTTCCTTGTTCTTTGCTTTTTACGGGGCAGTCACGATTGTAATAGAAACCAGGACAATGCCAACACCGTGGTAATTTAGGTGCGTTGTCCTCTTCTTGTGAAATAGGCTTGACTTCCGTCTTCCTCGAAGTCATTCTTGAAATATTTCCTTCGTCCATTCCTGAGTATATGGCGCATGCGAGTAAATCGGTAAATGTGCGAGGAGAAGCTGCGCGAATACCCTGCCTTAGAGTTGGACGAAAAAGTTCCAGGAAGGCAGATACCATGGTCTCCTCAGGCTCCCGGCTTCTCAGGCGTTGATGAAGCTGTATCTTTTTTTTGTAAAAAGACACTCGCGGATTCCTTTTCTCCCTGTTTCTGCGAATAAAGGGAGGTAAGTAAACGCCCGATGACGCTTGGGTTACCAAAGCGTGGTATAAAAAGCTCTCCAAAGCGGTCGAAGCCGAATGCGAGAGTCCTGTATGTATCCCACCATCAGGTAGCCTCTCCCTTGAGGGCCTGACCTGCGATGCGTGTACGCACGTTCACAGGAACGTCGGTAGCGATGAAGTAGGCCTGGAGTTCGTCCAGAAAGCGTAATGGATCCTCAAAATGTGCTCCGTGGAATTCTGGTAAAACCGGACCGGCCATTTGAGGCATGTCCAGCAGCAATGTCTATAAATTGGCCCATGGGTTAGGAGGTAACGGCTGGTTACCGTTCGGAAGGTCCATCTAGAGCTGGACTGGATTTTGTTGACCTTGGTTAACCTGTGGATTATCCCTCTGGTATTCCGGTTGATTCTGAGCTACGTGAGAAGGACCTTAGTTCTGTTCTCCAACAAGGGGTGAAAGAACTCTATTCGGTTGGGTCTGATTAACTCCGGGCTGAACTTGTCCATTGGCTAACAGATGTGCGGGGTTCTGATCATTTTCAGACATGTTCGGTTCTAGAAGCTGGAAATTCGATCCCTGTAAGATCCCAGAAGTGGCCGGGTCAATTGCAGGCAAGCCTTGGAAGGAAAGCAGTCGATTGGGAGGACCAAGGTTTGGTCTCTGGTCAGAAACTTGGTTTTGGTGAGAATTACCAGTGGTAGGGATCGGTCCCTGGCCAACGAATCGATTCTGCTGAATCGTTGAAAAGTTAGTAATCGGTTCACGTTCGGGAACCCGATTTTCTTGACTGCTGGGAGGTGAAGTTCTATCGCATTACACGTCGGAAAATGACCTTCGCCGGGGAGTTCTATTTTTATGCGCCACCGGGTGTTGTTTTCCACTCCCGGAAGTGGATGCAGGTTGATTGGGAATTATTCGGTTCCTGAGCGCCCTTCCGTCAGAAGTCCTTGACGTCATTAAGGCGAAACCGACTATATTGGGTTGCTACTGGGTAAGTGCAACTGCCTAGCTACAACCTTTTAGAGAACAAGGTTGCCCCACGTTGGGCACCAGAATTTGTGCTAAACACTGAACGAATAAATTGGAGGTATGCCAATTGGATTGGTATTACTCCCTCTTTACTTTTATTCAGGACACAATTTAGAAAATAAAGAAAAAATGGAAAAGAAAAATGTTAAGTATAGAAATTTATCGGACCGACTGGAAAGAGTTGCGCTCAATAGAATTTTTCCTTCGTATTTAGCTATTTGGTGGCCCTGAAAAGGGCCGATTGTTATGGAGTTCTAAGAAGATGCAATGGATTATTCAAGAGTTGACGAGTAGAAGCAGGGAACTCCTAGATCCGTGGGTCCCATCTACTTCTATTTCTTCGTCTCGTGGCTGGCTGTTTGGTGATGGCGTTTCTCGCCAGTCGTACGATGATCCATCGAATCCGGCACGTTGGACGGGTAGAGTCTGGAGAAACGCACCCAGGGTGCTTGCGAGACTTCGAATCTTGTGATAAGCACTTCTCCTTGCCGAAAATGTCACGGGATACACATATAACACATACAATAAGTCGATGTCACACGCGTGGGAGAAACTCCGGGGAAAGGGGCGTAGTTATGGCATCCTGGAGCGTTGCAGGAAGTTGGAGTGACGGAGTCAGGGTTCGCGGCAGGAAACTGGCAACTCACTGACGCGCTAACGGAGAGGTTTCCTGATGCACTGGGAAAAGACGCACTGCTGGATGTTGACGTGCTCCGGGCGCCTGTCACGGGTTTGTCACCTTCTGCTCGCGCACTAGGACACTGGGGAACTGGAGAGACACTCTCGCTGATCACTTTATCCTTTGATGGAATCGTCAGGGTGTTGTCCTCCTCCTTCTGAAATGCGTTGGCCGCTACACGACGCTGGGTCGCTAACCTTTTCCGAAGATTAGGGCGAAACCTCTTTTTTTCTAGGACCTTGGCTTTCATGAGACCTCAACCCGGAAGGTGGGTTCCATGGTGACGTATTGGGATCCAACACCGGTTCGTCGAGGCAACGCAGGAGGCCGAGACGGTACTTGCGACGTTTTTCTATTTCATTGCGAAGCTCCGCGAAGTAACTCCATTGGCTACCAAAAGTCGTACTCCCGAAGACGCGAGATCGCCTCATATTTATGTTCTCGGCCGGTACGCGGGACTCGAAGAGGGAGAGCCCTGCTGCTGGTTCGCTGATGCGCGAAAAGGAGGGCATACGAAGCGGCGATTAGACGCTTGCGAAAAATGAGGATGTAGAAACATTGATCGACCGTTCGCGACAGAGTGGGTAGTTTTGAGAAGCAAAGAAGGGCTTTCCATAAAAGTGGGGCACGCGACTTTTTGATTCACTGAGAATTTGGGAATCGCGCAAATGCCAATACCTTGCGTCATCTCACCGGAGTCAGCCAACTGGTTTATTAAAATAAAAAGCATTGAATGTTAGTATACATTCTCTTAAACTACCTTAACTCTAAACTCATTAATGAATTATATCTTACGGCTTTATAATAACTAACTCAAAACGTCCCGCGGAAGAAAGTTATTGTTTTTATATTTGTTTGATAATTAAATTGTTAAACCGCTTGCGGGCGACAAATGTAGAGGAAGTACAAAGACCGAGCGCGTAACGCGAGATAAATACACTATCGAGCGTAAAGCGCGAGATTCAACAGACGCGCGCCCTACGCGCAGTCAAATTTGCAAGCCGCACGCGCGATGAGAATGTGTCCGAGCGGTAGGCACATTTTTTTTGTCTACAATAGTCATGGATCGAAAACTTTTAAGTTGGACCAGAGTGTAAAGGGTTCTTTAAGGGTTCGGGTCCGGACTGGACCCTTAAATACCCTTAAGAATTTAAAAGGTCTAGGTCTGAAGCCGGACCATTTAATTTCTTAAGGGTCCGGGTCCGAAACCGGACCTTTTCAATACTTAAGGGTACGGGTCCGGGCCCTTCAAGTTCTTAAGGATCCGGGTCTGTACCGGGACCCTTAAGAATTTAAAAGGTCCACTCTGGACCCGGACCCTTAAAGAACCCTCTAAAATCGGGTTCAACCTAAAAGGTTCCTTGAATTATATTTGAGAAATTTACAAAGGGGATTCGAGAGAGAAGAACATTTTACGTGGAGGGATTGAAATTATTGAGTTAACTTGAGATTGCGGAAAAGAGTTCTACGGAACAAAAGATACGCAGAAGAGTGATACTGCACATCATTGTGTGCAGTTAAGTTACAAGGCACCTTCAGTTGCGCAGTAGAGTTGAATGTTGATTACGGATGCACAGTATAGCCGCATGCCACTTATGATTGCGCAGTATTGTTAGGGGTGCTTATAAATGCACAGTAGAGTTACACTGCACTTAAATATGCACAGTGGATTTCCGTGGAACTTACAGTTGTGCAGTAAAGTTAAGGGGTAATTATATATGCGCAGTAGAGTTACATGGCATTTGCGGCTGCGCAGTAGTGTTTAATGGCACATGTGGATGCAAAGTGAAGTTACATGGCATTTACTGATGCCCAGTAGAATTACATGACATTTTACGATGCGCAGTACAGTTGCATGTCACTTATGACTGCGCAATAATGTTAGGGGTACTTACAGATGCGCGGTAGAGTTACATATCATTTAAATCTACATAGTAGAGTGCCGTGGAACTTACAGATACACAATATAGCTACACGCCACTTATAAATGCACAGTAAAGCTAAGGGGCATTTTATTCGCAGTAGGGTTACATGGCACTTACGGATGCGCAGTAAAGTTATATGGCATTTACGGATGCACAGTATAGTTATGTGGAACTAATGCTTGCGCAGTACTGCTTGGGTTACTTACATGTGCGCAGTAGAGTTACACCGCATTTACATGTGCACAGTACAGATACATGTTACTAATAGATGTGCAGTAAATTTCGGGGGTATTTATGTATGCGCAGTAGAGTTCAATAGAACATATGGCTACATGGTCAAGTTACACGGGACTTGATGCTGCGCAGTAGAGTTCCATGGAACTTACGGATGCGCAGTATAGCTGCACGTCAATTGTGGATGCACAGGGACGTTAGGGGTATTTATATATGAACAGTAGAGCTACATATCGTTTGAAACTGTGCAGTTAAGTTGTATAGCGCTTAAAACTGCGCAGCAGTTTGATGGCACATATGACTGCTCATTAAAATTACACGGCACTTACTGCTGAGTAGTAGAGTTACATGACATTTACGGATGCGCAGTATAGTTACACGGCACTTGTGATGGCGTGATAACGTTAGGGAACATTGATATATGCGCAATAGAGTTACATATCACGGATGCGCATTGAAGTTTTATGACACTTACAGATACACAGTATAATTATGTGGCACTTATAGATGCGCAATACTGCTCGGGGTACTTAAAGATGCGCATTAAATATACATGGTATTTACATCTGCGCAGTAGAGTCCCATAGAACTCACGGGTGCGCTCTATAGCTACACGTTACTTATGACTGCGCAGTAAGGTTACGGGCTATTTATATATGCGCAGTAAAGTTACATAGCACTTACGGATGCGCAGTAGAGTTCCAAAATAGGCGAAAACGAGATTTTATTGCACTTATTCGTATTACAGTACCGAAGTTTAATATTCTAATGCGAGTATTTAAAACACGAAGACGAAAAAGTAGTATTATAAATACGAAATATTATGAATCTCTATTTCAAGAACTAACACTAGGAAAAAATGATATTCTTTTACTGGGTTTCCAAAAAATAATTTGAATAAGAAAAATAGTGAATATCATAATCTCGAAAACGTATTTTAGAATTTGATATTGTCAATATGAAGTTGACAGAAACCTGGGACGGATAGCGAGCTACTTAATCATTACTCTTGTTTTTTTTTACACGAAGGAATAGTAAGGAGTGGTATCCCTGTAAGTGGGGAGTGGGACAGCCACGGCTGAAAACTTGGTCTCTGTATCGCGCACATGCGCACTGGCGGTTGCGATGTCAACAATGTCAACACGCGTTGACAGTTTTGATCTTGCGTTTTGCCAACCTAACCTATAAACGAATATTTTTATATTAGTAGTACAAAATAAAAACACAAACGAACATAACCTACGTATACATCGAGATGTCAAAATATAACATAGGGGAGTGGGAATAACACGTGACTGCGAAAACAGCTCTGCGCATGTGCACGA